>NQII01003303.1:37206-52149 GCA_002778355.1 Clitarchus hookeri
TAGTTCTAACACATTACTCTGTGATTAAAATTGATTCCCATCTGAAATACTTAATGAAGTACCATATGACCTAGAGAACAATTACCAGTGTGCACTAGGAGTTTGTCAGGTAAATCTGTGAGGGTGCATGATGGGGAAAATATATGCAGGTGTTCCCAGAGAAAGAGGAGCTACTGCGCAACATGATGGGTCTTCTCGGCAATGTGGCAGAAGTGCAGTCCTTGCGCCCTCGCCTCATGACCAAGCAGTTTGTGTCTGTGTTCGCTGAGCTGCTTGACTCCTCCAGCGACGGCATTGAGGTGAGTACACCTTTCTGTAATATCATTCCAGCATGTGGCAAGTCCTCTAGTTAAACCTTCTTTTTTTCATCCTTCACAAGAAAACAGGGAGGAAATGTCATAAAACGGAGATAAGCAAATATAACCTATGGACAAGGGGGAAAAATTATAACATACAGAAAATTTTTAAGTCGGTGGGTGTAAGAAATAAGGCGGAGGATTGTCATTTAATCGTAAACTACTTTATGAATGTGAACTTCTAGACATGACTTCACCGGTGTTTGTGTCAGTATGCCAAAATTATGTGAATTGAAGATGTGTTGTCATATGGATACATCAGATTATGTAATATATATGGAACTGTGCTACGCAACACCTGATGAAGAGAGACATTACTGTATCACTCTGGTGAATGATCATTATAACTAGATTTACTGTGCATCATCATTTCATGCAGTGTTATTGACTTGTACATTCCTTTCATGGATATCCTACATTTTCTTGAATATTGTTACATACTCAGAAATATACAAGTTGACCATAAAATACAAAGTGACACAATGCAGTATGACCTCTGACAACAGCACTTAGCACACATGGCCTTTGTTCACTTGAAGATTGTTGGAATTTGAATGAACAATATTTTCTTATAATTGCGAAAAGCAGTTCTTTCTACACCATCTTAACTAACACAGAAGGAAGACACAAAATAAACTTTATGCAATACAGCTGTCTTAACCATTTGAGTGTTATGGCTTCTAAAAATCTAAATGGACTACACTTCTTAATTGCAGGTATTATTTTAATTTCTAGAAGAACAGTTTTTACTTGTGTTCATTTTAAATCTAAACAGTGATGAAGGTTGGAGACTACTCAGTCTGCAGATCTCACTCATACCCACATTATGTTCGCAGTCACAAATAATTAGAAACATTAGGCATGATGTTGATTGCTTTTAATTTATTTGTACTCTGTGACTATAATGTTAGAACATTATAACTGACTGAAGAGTAATTTTAATTCTCTTGCTATTTCTTGGGGTTGCGGTGGTGTAGTAGTCGGACTGATTGCATCTTGCTTAGGCAAACTGGGTTTGATTCCTGATGGAGTCACTCCTGGATTTTCGCATGTGGGAATTGTGCCGGATGCTGGTCGGTAGATTTTCTCGGGGATCTCCTGTTTCCCCCTCCCCTTCATTGTAGCACTGCTCCATACTCACCTCGCTTCACCCTCATTGACTCTCAAGACCTAAATGTTAAGAGCCACCCAAATCTCTCCACTTCATCCTTGCTATTTCTCAGTCATACTTGTGCATAAGCATACGCTTATATTCCTCTTATATCTGCCCATCAGTCAGTGCATACTTTTCTCTCCATTCCATCTTGCTTCTGTGAATGCATCTCCTCCTGGGAGCAGATAATAGCCAACCAAGTCAGATGAGGCATGGGAAGAAGCAATCCTGAATTGGTGGAGGAGAAAAGGAAGGGAGATATCAAAATTTCTTTGTGTGTACAATGGACAGAAAAATTGTAAAGTTTGTCAAAACTTTCATATAAGGTGAGATGTGACTCTCAAAAATTTATCACTACAGCAATTTTGTGACAATAGCCCATACTCTTTTATGGTGTGATCTCACTGTAATGTGCTTACACTGTAGAACCCCTGTTTTACACGTTTCAACAGACAATATAAAATTGGTGTATGATGCAGTAAAGATTAAGAAAATGGAAATGCTTAAATAGAGCGGAGGTTATGTCTAGATGAGGTGTGTGTCTATATATATATATATATATACACACACCTCATGGTTTGCCTAACATGGACATCCCCAAAATTTCCGGGACGGTTGCAGGTCTCTAAATGCAGTTTTCGCTAAATGAAACGGGGCAAGTAATTTGTAGCAAAGTGACTATTCGTAACGTGTGTATGGACAGAAATAATTAAACCACTGACGCGTGACTTGCACTGACACTTATTTAAACACGACTTCGCCTCATCTTCACGTGTCATCACTTCACCCCAG
Organism: Clitarchus hookeri; assembly: GCA_002778355.1. Classification (NCBI taxonomy): domain Eukaryota; kingdom Metazoa; phylum Arthropoda; class Insecta; order Phasmatodea; family Phasmatidae; genus Clitarchus; species Clitarchus hookeri. The sequence continues at coordinate 39,508 of NQII01003303.1, forward strand.
ATGGAGTTTGAACCGTGTATGACATGCTATCAGAGCCTACCAGCACACCCCTAGATGCGGGGGCACCCACGTACATGTCAGCAAAGTTCGTTTCACCTTCCTGAATTTGGGGGAAGACCACATGAAGACCTGATAATGTTTACCCTAGACTGCAAAAAGGAACTGCGCTGTAACGAGGTTCCAATTAAGGAATGGGTTGGGAGGACCCAGAGACAATTAAGGGTAAAAGCCCTCGAATTGTGAAATAAATATGGTGAGTTTATCACTGAGTGGGAGCAGCTGTGTTCACGCCTTGCCACTCAGTTTTCAGATGAAGAGGTTATAAAAAGCCCACTTAACCACTGAATTTCATAGCCAAACCCAGGCCCCGGAGGAAGAGGCAGAGATTTTCATCTGGTGAAAAGTGCTGATGTATAAAAAAAATTTCCCCCAAGGAAACGAGGAAAGCTTTGTGCGCTACATTACACGCATGCTACTTCCCAAATTGCGGAATTTTCTACAAATTCCGAAACCACAAACAGTCGATGAGCTAGTGGGAAGGGTGCGTGAAACAGAAAGAAATTATAAGGCACAAGCCCTGCTGGACAAGACACGCGCCATTAAAAGCCAGGAGACCGATAAGCAGCCCGAGCGAAAGGGGAACCCTCCCGCTTCCACTCTCCCTATATGACGCCCCCTAAGTGCTGGTTCTGTCCGGAATGGCACTTTAACTGAGATTGCCCAGTCAAGCAGGCAGACCGGAGCAGGCAGGGGAAGGGGAAACAACAAGGGCGCCTGACCCCCCGCATAGACGAACAGAGGTAAAACAACCCAACCAACCGGGAAACGCCACAGCCCGGGTGCGAAGAGGGCCACCACTACCAGGAACCACGGGCCCGTCTTCCTCCAAAGACTAGCTGAAGAAAGCGCCCCACCCGAAGCCCCGCACATAGAAGTGGAAATCAATAGACATAGGACACTCACCCTACTAGATTCCNAGAGGGCCACCACTACCAGGAACCACGGGCCCGTCTTTCTCCAAAGACTAGCTGAAGAAAGCGCCCCACCCGAAGCCCCGCACATAGAAGTGGAAATCAATAGACGTAGGACACTCACCCTACTAGATTCCGCTGCTATGGGGAACTTTATAAGAAGTGACTTGCTCACCCCTGCACAACGAGCTTTACTTCACCCACAAAACCGGTTATTGCACATGGCACAACACGAACAGACCCTTGAGGTCGACGGCCAGGCTACTCTGACAGTAGGAATTTGCCGTTAAGACCACTCAACCAAATTCGTAGTCTCGCAGAATATTACTGAGGCGGTAATATTAGGTCAGCCATGGCTACGTCAACAACAGTGTGTCATGGATCATGGCCAGCAACGGATCTATATTGGCCATAAAAACAGGTTGACGGTCAAATGGGAACACGGCCCTCATAATGNCCTTCTGACTAATCGTACAATTCCCGGGTTGTTTTGGTCCTTAAAAAATGATGGACAACTCAGATTTTGTGTCAACTACAAAGATTTGAATGATGTGACATACCCTATAGCGCCACTGGCAATCAACCTTATGCACACTATCCAGGATATAAGGGAGGCAAAAATCTTCAGTACCCTAGACATGCATTCGAGGTACTGGCAGATTTCAGTGCACCCANCCAGGATATAAGGGAGGCAAAAATCTTCAGTACCCTAGACATGCATTCGAGGTACTGGCAGATTTCAGTGCACCCACAGTCAAAAGTATACGGCTTTCACCACCCTAAAAGGCGAAACCTTACAGTTCCGGGTAATGCCCTTTGTATTAAANACAGTCAAAAGTATACGGCTTTCACCACCCTAAAAGGCGAAACCTTACAGTTCCGGGTAATGCCCTTTGTATTAAAGAATGCCCCCGCCACCTTCCAGAGAATATTGTCGGCAGAGGTCCTCATGAGCTTCATCGGCCAATTTTGTTTCGCCTACCTTGATGACATAATTGTGTTCTGTCCTGGGAAGAACACTGCGGACACCCCCAGAGGGTACTTTAAAATCTAGAATTGCATGGCTTAACCTGCAAATTGTCAGAGTCATTTCAGGAAAACCACCATAGATTACGTGGGCCACGTAATCACCCCCGAAGGGAACTACCCCCAAGCAACTTCAATACACGCTATAGAGGAGGCAGAATAACCCACTAATAAGAAACAACTACGTCGCTTCTTGGGCCAGTGCAACTGGTTGCGAGACTCCATACCAGATATTGCCAGACAAATGGCACCCCTCAACCCCCTACTAGAGAAAGAAATACGTTGGTGGTGGGGAGAAGAACACCGCAACACATTTTGCACCCTGAAGAGAAGCTTCCAACACCTGGGAAAACTCCACAGACCCCAAGGGGAGAGTCCCCTCATATTACAAACAGATGCCTGCCAGAACAGGTTGGGGACTGTCCTATACACGGAGGACCCTGCCGGACGACCCCAGGTCATCGCATATGCCAGCACCTGTTTGAACACCATGGAACAGAGATATCATATTAACTATCAAGAGTGCCTCGCCGTGATCTAGGCTGAGAGAAAGAACCGATACCACCTAGAGTGCAAGGCCCTCCAATGGCTACTCGAGTCAAGAAACACCAAGGCCAAGTTAGAAGGATGGGAAATGTTCCTAATGGATTTGATTTTAAGATGCAGCACTGCCCGGAGAAGTCAAATGATCTGCCGGATGCCTTATCATGCCAGCCAGACCTCGACGTGGGGAGAAAGAAGATGAAGAATGTTAGAGAAATGACCCCTTCTTCTGCCCCTATGAGAAGTCCCGAGGAACATTATTCGGCTCCTCCAGCTACAACTCAGCCGGTATCAAATCAGCTACCGCCAACAGAAATACCCGGACACCCAATGTCTCTTCCAGAACCAACCCCAGCGATTTGAACTTCGAGACAACGTCGTCTAGTCTCAAAGAGGACAACCTGGGGCCCCGTGGAAGATCTGAATACTACGAAACCTGAGGGTGGACTTGTGCCGCCACCAGCATGACTACACATGGGACGGGATAAGCCGGGATGTGCGACAGTACGTCAGCCTACCCCGTCCTCCAACCCGCAGGAAAACCCTGTCTGCCTCATACCCTCTGGACCCACTTGGCTGCCATTTTAATAGGGCCGTACCCTAGAAGAATGAAAGGAAATCGATACCTACTGGTAGTCACAGACCAGTTTTCCCGCTGGGTGAAAGCATTTCCCCTACCCAGCCAGGAGAGACAGAACATTATCAGAAAATTTGAAATTGAAATTTACCTGCTGGGGGTATCCACAGGCCATCCTGACTGATAATGGTACTCAATTTATCAGCCACAAGTGGCAAACAGCCTGTAATGCATGTGGGGTAGAGACGTGCACCCCCCCCATCAAACCTCTACCAAGCTAACCTCACTGAACAGGAACCCAAGACCGCAAGGTCGAAGCGCCGGAGGTCGAAGCGCCGGAATCAGAGGGAGAAGAAGCAGTGGAAGGAAGGGAGGACGATCCCCCAATCACGGATGCTCACCAAGATCGAGCCACCTACCTTCCGAGAGCCAGAACTCCGATTGGACACCGACCAGAGGAATGCCCAACCCACCCTGACCAGGGTCGAACGACTAGCACCTCGAGGAGCAATGTCCATCCGTACATTACCCTTGACTCCAACGGACCCTTGACCGCCAGATGTAGCTGTATGCCACCAACTGGGTCTGAACTGTCATGGCGGAGCCCCTTAGACAGGGAGCCCAGCAGTGACGAGAGGGCAGGGAGAGTAGGGAAATTCCTGTGCCCTTGACGGCTACTCCACCATTGCCCCTCCAAGAGGAGAGGACGCCTGTTGGCCCTGAGCTGCCCACTGCCTGGGACGCAAACCCAGAGACCAGCAGCCAGCCCACAAGAGAGATGCCGTCCCGCGCCTGCCACAGCGCCTTTCAGCAGGGAAGTTACCGTGGGTCACCATTGCGACCCACTTCCAAGTTCACATGGACGTACCCCCATTATGCGGCCTTAAGGAAACGAGGTCGTCAATTTAAATCGAAGGCTCCAACCAGAGACAGCCAGTAACAGGAGAACGTGAGTTGTCAAATACTCAACAGAGACAGTGCTTAAACTCCATTATTAAAACAGCTGTTAAATTACTGTTATCAGTGACAGTGACGTTAGTCAGAGCCAGTAAGGGCCAATGTTAGACAGACTATCCTGCAACAGAGTATAATAAAGCCGTAGCTTATTAACACAGCGCTACGTCAAATAACCATTCANCACCATTGCGACCCACTTCCAAGTTCACATGGACGTACCCCCATTATGCGGCCTTAAGGAAACGAGGTCGTCAATGTAAATTGAAGGCTCCAACCAGAGACAGCCAGTAACAGGAGAACGTGAGTTGTCAAATACTCAACAGAGACAGTGCTTAAACTCCATTATTAAAACAGCTGTTAAATTACTGTTATCAGTGACAGTGACATTAGTCAGAGCCAGTAAGGGCCAATTTTAGACAGACTATCCTGCAACAGAGTATAATAAAGCCGTAGCTTATTAACACAGCGCTACGTCAAATAACCATTCANTTAGACAGACTATCCTGCAACAGAGTATAATAAAGCCGTAGCTTATTAACACAGCGCTACGTCAAATAACCATTCAAAACAGTGCAAGTATCTAGTGACAGTGCATATGAGCCACAATGCAATAGACATCCTAGTTNCAAATAACCATTCAAAACAGTGCAAGTATCTAGTGACAGTGCATATGAGCCACAATGCAATAGACATCCTAGTTGATAACAGTGAAACACAGATTCTCTTAGTGAAGCATGGATTTCCTCGTAGGTGAAGAATGAATCCAGACAAACATCTTTTTACTCAAAGACTTTCTAATGAAAGCAAAAAATTTTAATTGTTGTAAATACTTTGAAATGCTATTGTGTGTCTTTGAGGGTAATATGTTTTTTATTTTCTGTAGGTGGTCCATACGTCAATTGGTTAGTATTATTAGTCATTATAAGGGTACTGGTGTTGTAAATTTTAGGTAGATACAGACCAGCCAAGGTAATGGAAGGTCTAGAGGAGGCCCCACTAGAGCTTTGTCACACGTAAAGAAATTACCTGCCGTGCAACCGGTAGGTGGCTACAGAACAGAGCCACTCTAAAACGCCTTCAGTGCCATGGCAGGTAAGCCAGCAGAAGTGACACACCCCTCACGAGTGGGACTTGTATATACACTAGTGTTCGATTATTTTTTCGTGCCCGCCTGTAAATTGGCTTTCTTTCAGGTAAAATCTGTTAAATGATTTTTGTACACAAACACAGACCTCAGCTGACTTGTGTCAGCGGCATGCTGATTACGTAACAAACGAAAGGACGCAAGTATTCGCCCGACACCGGGCCATTACCGCATGACAGTTATCCTCGCCAGGGGTTAGAACCGATTAGCCGGTCGCTTGTCCAGCCAGCCGGTGTGCTAGAAAGAGACAGCGCTACACCATGCCAAGAGCGAAAGTGATACGCCCCACCAGACCCCAGAGAGAGCACAGAAGAGGAGCGCTACAGAAGCCAACCCGACTTTCTTGCGAGTGACAGTACTACATCACACCCACCAAAAAAAAATTTCTACCGGATGAGTCTACATTGAAACAGATTGGTGGTGGGCAGGGGGGTTGGGGGTTGACGTATGACACACGCACTGACTTTTATTTAAACATGACTTCGCCTTATCTTCACGTCTCATCACGTCATGCCTGGCGGGGTTTGAACCCTGAACGACTTGCTACCAGAACCTACCAGCAAGCCCCTAGACCAGGGGTACCCACAGAAGACACGTCAGCCAAGTTCATTATGCGTTTATGTCAGACGCCACGCCAACCCCCCCAGGTGTAATAGAAGCCAGCCAAGAGACCCAGCTAAGTGCCTAAGCTCACGCCGCCCATTAGAGAAAACACATTACAAAATGCTTCGAAGGCAATATCACGTTTCTAGGTATTATCCTAGGGAGGTGTATCGTAANTAGAGAAAACACATTACAAAATGCTTCGAAGGCAATATCACGTTTCTAGGTATTATCCTAGGGAGGTGTATCGTAATATTTTGACTGGTAATGTTGATGTCGATAAGGAAGATGGTTCATGGTGTCTTAAAGTGTTGATTGTAGAAAAGATATATTCTTCTTTTGTTTTTGTATCGCTTTGGTCTATAAGGTATACACATATCAGCAGCACATGGGTGAATAGACATTACAGAATTTGCACATGGGTGATTCAGCACATTGGCAACTATTAAGCCATGCTCTGGAGATAGTTTTTCTCAAGTTGTTTTTTCACCCCCATTTTAGACAAATGCAGTTTTTATCAAGTTGTTTTTCCATCATTTTAGACAAATGCAAATGGATTTGTATTGCACAAACACTTTCAATCACGTACCCATCAGGTTAAAATCTTGTTGAGTTTCAGTGCAAATAAATTCATAAAGATTATTATTTTTATTAGTTGGTAGAATACAATAATAGTTCTGCCTTTGACATGTGCAGATATTACAGTGATACCTTTCTGCAAATTTAATGATAAATGTAAGTATGGCTGAGGTGACTTCTCGTGTGTGAAAGTGGATAGTGTTTGCAGTGATGGTGTGTGTTACAGGTGAGCTACAACGCGGCGGGAGTTCTCTCGCACATGGCTTCAGATGGGCCAGCAGTCTGGACCCTGGACTACCCCAGGCGGGAAGATGTGCTGCAGAGGATGGTCCATGCCATTGAGCGGTGGGACCTTGAAACTGAGAGGAACATTAACTACAGGTACTGTAATATTACTACTGTTAGAAATACGTACTAGGTAGTGCGAATCTTCAGTATGCCAAAATAACAATAAAATTAGAACTTTCATTTTCGCTTTTGGAAATATAATTAGTTACCAAAAGTTTTAAAATAAATGAAAATTTTCGAGTTCAACAAATATATGAGTGCTTCCTAAATGCTCATTTGGTTGGATAACAATGGAAGATTTTGGTTTCAACATCCACTTGTTAATATTTAGTATAATAATATTGCTAAAATACCCACAGGAAACTAAACTTGAAACGTTTCTAAAGCTGTTGGGTTAGGGGTTTTTTTTCTATTTTATTTTATATCAAGTTTTTACAGGCTTTTATTATAGCATTCTTTCCTTCATTAATTAGTCCACTCATGTAACATGTTTTTGACGTCTGCACAACACAAATACATATTTTTGAAGTTTTGTTATAATGGTACCAGACAAGTTTAAGTTCGTATTTTTAATTGAGTTTGATAGTGTGCCGTAATGTGTTTGATTATACATAAAAAATATTTTGTTAAAGTTTTTTATTTAACTGTTATGAAGGTTGATTTCATGTAAAATGATTTTTCGTTTCAGTTTTATAAAATTCAATACCATTTTTCAATTTTCATTTAGTTAACTGTAACAAGTACAGTACAGTATTTATAGTGAAAAATAGTTAGGTCATAAAAATTTTTAATAAACCGGCTTTCAGCCTTTTTTGAAATAAATTGTGGGTTGCTGTTAATTTTGCTACCAGTATGAATTTCGCCATTGTTAATAAAATATGCTGCTTGTTCACAATGCCGTACATATTTTCTGTGTTGTGATCCGTAACGTTGTTATCACTTAAGGTGTATTGGATTAATCACAAAAAGTCACGTATGGATGAGCTCTAGATAAACAACCAGTGAAACGAATACAGTATAATGCAAGGGTGTAATCAGCATGTAGTCATGGAATTTAATCAGTAACCCAATAATTTGAAGGCTTTAAGATAAAGAAATTCCTGCAGTACTGTTAGTTTCCTTACTGCTGTATCTTTAAGTCTTGTATTATTATGGTTTTCATGCAGTAAATGAATTAACTCTACAACAGATGCAAGAAATAAAAACTACTGTTTTGCTCATTAACATTTCTATAATGTACTACGAAGTAGATACTTATTACAGTTTCAGAGTATCACCTTAATAGCCTGCCTAATACCGGATGGGTGGGAACTTGTGAATACGGAATGCGGCATACAATTATATGGCAAAATGTAAGGCGAAAATACCTTCAGGTGAAATTGCATTAGACGTATAGTACACTCGTGCTGCACGTCCAGCTTGACTGCCTGCTGCACTCATGGCCATTGCCATGTCCCAATACTACATGTGTGTAAACTCTGTTACCAGTTTGCCAATACTGAGCCTTACTGCTTTCTTCCACCTTGATGCGTGACGCGTATCTAGACTACTACATTTTTTTTGCTGCAATTACGTATCATCACGTGCCCTACAAGTAATAGAACCCTGAATGGCAGCTACCCAAGACCGCTTTCCGTCTCCTATAATAAGGTGGGTGCCTGGAGTCCTGAGTGCACCCGAAGGAAGAGTATAATAAATCGCCCCCGCCTTAAATAGAACCCAATGAAATGGGAAAATACCTGTAAGCCATGCCAATGAAGCTGTGCCTGAGTTCGCGCAGCCGATGCAACCCGCACAACATAAATNCCGAGAGATCGCAGCAAGTACGGCTCCGCCATGAGGGGGGAGCCACCCCTGCCGAAGCAACCGAAGGCCAAAGACACCTGAGACACCCCTAGCACAGGAGAATATATGTCCCTGCACCGCCGCAAAACGGCAGTTGTATTCCAGCAGCTTGCTCCACCACCTCATGTGCTGGAGCTCTCTGCTCAGTCTGCTCTCTTCCGCTCTCCTTACGAGAAACCACCAGTTGATCCCCAGCTANTAGAGAAAACACATTACAAAATGCTTCGAAGGCAATATCACGTTTCTAGGTATTATCCTAGGGAGGTGTATCGTAGTATTTTGACTGGTAATGTTGATGTCGATAAGGAAGATGATTCATGGTGTCTTAAAGTGTTGATTGTAGAAGAGAGTTATATTCTTCTTTCGTTTTTGTATCGCTTTGGTCTACAAGGTATACACATATCAGCAGCACATGGGTGAATAGGCATTACAGAATTTGCACATGGGTGATTCAGCACATTGGCATAAATCTGCACAGCTCTCATGGCAACTATTAAGCCATGCTCTGGAGATAGTTTTTCTCAAGTTGTTTTTTCACCCCCATTTTAGACAAATGCAGTTTTTATCAAGTTGTTTTTCCATCTCATTTTAGACAAATGCAAATGGATTTGTATTGCACAAACACTTTCAATCACGTACCCATCAGGTTAAAATCCTGTTGAGTTTCCGTGCAAATAAATTAATAAAGATTATTATTTTTATTAGTTGGTAGAATACAATAATAGTTCTGCCTTTGACATGTGCAGATATTACAGTGATACCTTTCTGCAAATTTAATGATAAATGTAAGTATGGCTGAGGTGACTTCTCGTGTGTGAAAGTGGATAGTGTTTGCAGTGATGGTGTGTGTTACAGGTGAGCTACAACGCGGCGGGAGTTCTCTCGCACATGGCTTCAGATGGGCCAGCAGTCTGGACCCTGGACTACCCCAGGCGGGAAGATGTGCTGCAGAGGATGGTCCATGCCATTGAGCGGTGGGACCTTGAAACTGAGAGGAACATTAACTACAGGTACTGTAATATTACTACTGTTAGAAATACGTACTAGGTAGTGCGAATCTTCAGTATGCCAAAATAACAATAAAATTAGAACTTTCATTTTCGCTTTTGGAAATATAATTAGTTACCAAAAGTTTTAAAATAAATGAAAATTTTTGAGTTCAACAAATATACGAGTGCTTTCTAAATGCTCATTTGGTTGGATAACAATGGAAGATTTTGGTTTCAACATCCACTTGTTAATATTTAGTATAATAATATTGCTAAAATACCCACAGGAAACTAAACTTGAAACGTTTCTAAAGCTGTTGGGTTAGGGTTTTTATTTTTATTTTTTTTATATCAAGTTCTTAAAGGGTTTTATTATAGCATTCTTTCCTTCATTAATTAGTCCACTCATGTAACATGTTTTTGACGTCTGCACAACACAAATACATATTTTTGAAGTTTTGTTATGATGGTACCAGACAAGTTTAAGTTCGTATTTTTAATTGAGTTTGATAGTGTGCCATAATGTGTTTGATTATACATAAAAAATATTTTGTTAAAGTTTTTTATTTAACTGTTATAAAGGTTAATTTCATGTAAAATGATTTTTCGTTTCAGTTTTATAAAATTCAATACCATTTTTCTATTTAACTGTTATTAAGGTTAATTTCATGTAAAATAATTTTTTGTTTCAGTTTCATATAATTCAATACCATTTTTCAATTTTCACTTCGTTAACTGTAACAAGTACAGTACAGTATTTATAGTGAAAAATAATTAGGTCATAAAAATTTTTAATAAACCGGCTTTCAGCCTTTTTTGAAATAAATTGTGGGTTGCTGTTAATTTTGCTACCAGTATGAATTTCGCCATTGTTAATAAAATATGCTGCTTGTTCACAATGCCGTACATATTTTCTGTGTTGTGATCCGTAACGTTGTTATCACTTAAGGTGTATTGGATTAATCACAAAAAGTCACGTATGGATGAGCTCTAGATAAACAACCAGTGAAACGAATACAGTATAATGCAAGGGTGTAATCAGCATGTAGTCGTGGAATTTAATCAGTAACCCAATAATTTGAAGGCTTTAAGATAAAGAAATTCCTGCAGTACTGTTAGTTTCCTTATTGCTGTATCTTTAAGTCTTGTATTATTATGGTTTTCATGCGGTAAATGAATTAACTGTACAACTTATGCAAGAAATAAAAACGACTGTTTTGCTCATTAACATTTCTATAATGTACTACTAAGTAGATACTTATTTCAGTTTCAGAGCATCACCTTAATAGCCTACCTAATACCGGATGGGTGGGAACTTGTGAATACGGAATGCGGCATACAATTATATGGCAAAATGTAAGGCGAAAATACCTTCAGGTGAAATTGCATTAGACGCACAGTACACTCGTGTTGCATGTCCAGCTTGACTGCCTGCTGCACTCATGGCCATTGCCATGTCCCAATACTCCACGTGTGTAAACTCCGTGACCAGTTTGCCAATACTGAGCCTTACTGCTTTCCTTCACCTTGATGCGTGACGCGTATCTAGACTACTACATTTTTTTTGCTGCAATTACGTATCATCACGTGCCCTACAAGTGATAGAACCCTGAATGGCAGCTACCCAAGACCGCTTTCCGTCTCCTATAATAAGGTGGGTGCCTCGAGTCCTGAGTGCACCCGAAGGAAGAGTATAATAAATCGCCCCCCGCCTTAAATAAAACCCAATGAAATATGAAACTACTTGTAAACCATACCAACGAAGCTGTTCTTGAGTTTGCGCAGCCGATGCAACCCGCACAACAGGAAGTCCTGTTTCCAGCCACCCCGAGAGATTGCAGCAAGTCCGGCTCCGTCATGAGGGGGGAGCCACCCCTGCCGAACCAACCGCAGGCACCTGAGGCACCCCTAGCGCAGGAAAATATATGTCCCTGCACCGCCACAAAACGGCAGTTGTATTCCAGCAGCTTGCTCCACCATCTCATGTGCTAGAGCTTTCTGCTCAGTCTGCTCTCTTCCGCTCTCCTCACGAGAAACCACCAGTTGATCCCCAGCTACCAACGCTAGACTTCTTCAAGCACGCGCTGCAGCCCAAAGAGTCGTCATTCCCCCCCTTACACTTGACAGTTGCCGTCAAACCCACACCCCATACTTCTCCTTAAGTCCCCACCAGCTTCAGTTAGGGTTTAGTTATCATGGTTACCTAATTAGTTGCTCTGTGCTCTTCTAGCTCGACCTTCAGGCAAGTGTCTCCAAGCCCACGGGCTCCTTCACCTATCATTGCTTACGTTCCGAGAATTAATCAGTGCCTTGGTTGCAGTAGAAGAGTACGGGTCATCGTGTCTTATTCTGGATCGAATAAAACACGTATCCAGTTTAACCGCCGTCTGCTCTTTCTTGTGTGAATTGTGCTTAGTCATCTCGTGTAATCATCACCCCACAACGGAGAGGCAGGGAACCACGGATTTTGATGCTGCTGTTGTCGAACTTAGTGTAGGACTGCGGCCTGTCCCCTAAAAAGGACGTGACGTACATCACCAACAAACAACCAATTAGACGGCTACCCATACTGTGAACCCGGCACGCAAAGGTACCTGATGCACACGTACGGTAGAGCCACTACCACTAGCAAGACACACGACGAAGAGGTTAGATTTCTCTTGTCAGCTAACCCACTACCTCCACAGCGTATAAACTGGCCGGAGGGAGTGCCAGGTCTGGCAAGGAAGGATCTACCCCTTCTGGGATACACTCTAGATAGGGTTATCGTTGCCTCCCAAGCCGTTGCGGAATTAAACGGTAGCACCTCATCCCTGGTGAATGCAGTACACCCACAGAAGGGGTAGTAAGTGGAGCGACAGGAAGGCAGCTGCCGTCCTAGCTGGCAAGCAAGCACTGTTTAAACAACCTGTCTCAGCCTTCAGCTACTTGACTCCTCAGGAACAAGCTCACGCCGCCTGCTAACTGTTGAGGCCTCACCTCACAGTTCCCCCCATTCACTTGTTTGGACCCCTGGTGAAACTCCCTGGAGCTGCACACCCAGTCATCGAATTCCTCCGCCTAGGCCTACCACTGGAACTAGGCGTCGAGCCAGCTGACAACTTAGAACGTGCACCACCA
>NQII01003303.1:57255-105671 GCA_002778355.1 Clitarchus hookeri
GTTGGAATGCCACACCTCTAAAAAAAACCTTCACTTCTTTCCTTCTCTTGCCCCTTGACTAGGCTATTCTCTGCCTTACATGGAAACAAAGAAGGCGTGGAGAAATTAATCATTCGGCTAGCAGTGTTGCTTACAGGGGCGGGCTGAGTGATAAAGACAGAGAAGGGAGAGGACAGTTTAGGACTACCACTCCTTAATTTTTTTTTTTTTTTTCATGCTTGGGGTTCACCCCAGAATTTTTTTCCTATATTTTTGGGGAAAAGGGAGAGCAATACAGGAGGTAGTTATTTTTGTAAGAACTGAGTAGTTGTTAACATAAGAGTCAAACCTCAAGAACCAGTATAAATTGGAACCGAAGAACCAATCCGACCCATCCCTAAATTCTACACCTCAACTGCATCCCTCTCTCTCTAAGCCATGCCACCACCAGTTCCAGCACTTACGTTTCACACATAGGCATGCCTCCTGGCAAGCAGGCTTGCCCGACTCGTGGTTAAGGGCAACCTGCACTGCATATGCACCTGTCTTGGGGATCTGATTGTCTCCTGTTCCTACAGACAACATGGCAAACACTCACTCCTGTTCTGCCGTCCTCCACTTCACTTACTCCGGTCTGGACAGGTATAAATTTGCATAGCTCAGTGCTTTCAAGGCTGTTTCTCGGGCTTTGTGCTCATACCGTAGCTCCAGCACTTCCATTGTGCCGCCTAGTTCTCTTCCAGTCTGTGTCTGCTTACACTATCCCCTCTACCCTCACTGCTCACAAAGCTCCGTCAGTCTTCCTGGGTGGTGTGCCCACTGCTGTTACATTCCTTCTACACCACTGCACAGGCCCTGTGCCCTGTTTTTTTCTGCTCAGTCTCTGCACTGTTCAGCTGACTGCCTACTGGCTCTCGCCCGCTAGTGTTCCTCTTCGAGACCTTCCACCGTGCACTATTCTCTAGTTCTTATGCCATGAAGTTCACCCTGCTACCATCTTGTTGGCACACCTATGCCGATCGCCTAGCTGTTGCTTTTCAGGGATTGCCCTTGTCCCATTGTNCCTGCTACCATCTTGTTGGCACACCTATGCCGATCGCCTAGCTGTTGCTTTTCAGGGATTGCCCTTGTCCCATTGTTCCCCACTCTCGCGTGTAATGCACTCGCTTGGCTGGTAGGTCACCCTGCCCTTCAGGCATCCTGGGCATGGGATGGACTATAAGAATTCATTTTAGCAATAAACTCATTTATTAATTTACTCTGGTCTTTTACCTCTTGACTCACCCTTATTCCTTTCAACAATCCACTGTCCTTTCATTCATAGGTACAATCCTAATCCCATAGCCCTTCAGGCCCACACCTTATACACATTGGAAACTGCTCTCTATCTCAGACTGGGCATCTGGCTATTAGCGATANATCCTAATCCCATAGCCCTTCAGGCCCACACCTTATACACATTGGAAACTGCTCTCTATCTCAGACTGGGCATCTGGCTATTAGCGATATTACTGTTTTTCTGGAGCTAAGAGCAAGGCCCACTATGAAACCTGTTCAAAGTATACTTAGCTACTAGCGATACTGCTGCTTCTCTAGGCTCTCTGTAGAATAAGCAGTGTGTTGCATCCCACATTCCTTTAGGGCTATCATTGATACAGCTGCTTTTCTGGGCATCACTGAGATGGGGAGCGGGTTTCACCACCATCAGTTGGAGGGACACCCTCCTTTCGTAAGTGTTCAAATCGCCAGACACTAGCTCCAGAGAGNGCCCTTCAGGCCCACACCTTATACACATTGGAAACTGCTCTCTATCTCAGACTGGGCATCTGGCTATTAGCGATACTACTGCTTTTCTGGAGCTAAGAGCAAGGCCCACTATGAAACCTGTTCAAAGTATACTTAGCTACTAGCGATACTGCTGCTTCTCTAGGCTCTCTGTAGAATAAGCAGTGTGTTGCATCCCACATTCCTTTAGGGCTATCATTGATACAGCTGCTTTTCTGAACATCACTGAGATGGGGAGTGGGTTTCACCACCATCAGTTGGAGGGACACCCTCCTTTCGTAAGTGTTCAAATCGCCAGACACTAGCTCCAGAGAGAGGCTCCAGCTCTCTGGAAGGTCTGCTCTTGCTTCCCAACACCCAGTTTAGGCCATTTTACTCTAGTAAATAATGGAGCGTCTAAGTCTTAGCTTTTACCTTACCACATGCCCCACCACGGAGCAGGGAGGGCAAAGGCTGCAGAAATAGCAGTTTTCTCAGGCTAAATGTACAGTATAGCAGGTAGTACACTGTCAAAGAGTGTATTCTCGCTTACGAGGCGATTCCACTTGCCAGCAATTAAACACCACCACCTCGGTCTGCATGTGGCAAGCATCGCAGGTAACCAGCAGCATGTGTTCCACTCTAGCATATCAGCCAGGCTGCTTTGCTTTACCTAGCGCCAAATCACCACTGCCACCAATACCAACCAAACTATATCCTGTGCCTTCCAGACCTACCTCAGCCACCTGTGTAGCTC
The DNA here is from genome assembly GCA_002778355.1 of Clitarchus hookeri. Lineage (NCBI taxonomy): Eukaryota > Metazoa > Arthropoda > Insecta > Phasmatodea > Phasmatidae > Clitarchus > Clitarchus hookeri. Next base: position 59,756 of record NQII01003303.1, read on the forward strand.
GCCCAGTTACCTTTACCTCATGTCTGCCAACCACAAAACCCACCAGCACACCCACTGTGTTCGCTCCTTTTTGAGCAACGATTAGGCTGGTACCAACTCTACACCGGCCTGGCCTGAGTGATAAGTCATAGAGCTACCGATGAAGGCTCGCTGATGCTTTAATACCCAGTTAAAGGAGCTCCGTGCTTCCAGGCTCCTAGGGGGAGAAGTTCGACCACCACCAACATCCAGGTTGCGTGCCGTTCTTTTTTGGCAGTAAAGATTAAATGCACAAATTTTATTGATGAAATCTGTTTTAAAATTTCTCCATAAAAATCTTGGCTCTAGTTATATATGGTTTTGACCTATAGGTTGGCAACATAGCAGTCCAGTATTGGAACTCAAAAACATGTTGCCACACAGCTGGTGTGCTCACTTCAGTGTGTTTTCTTTGTATGGTTGCAGCTGCTAAGTACTGCTACCTTGTGGAGGCAGAGGGTGGGCTCTCCCTCCTCATGGAGATTATCCAGAATGAGAAGCCGTACATTAGGATCAAGGAGCTGGCGATGTTGGTGATCAGGCACTGCCGCCAGTTCAAGGAGAAGGGCTACCTCTCTGGTGATGGACAGCTGGATGGGTAGGCGTGCCTAACACCCCACGCACTACTTTGTTTGTTGTGTTGCTGTTCAATACATGTTACTAGCATGTTAAGTAAATTTTCAAATAAATGACTATTTTCTCCCAATCTTAATTGTCTTAATAGGTTGTAAATTATTGCTTATCAATTTCATTATTACAAAGTGTATACTTTAGTATGTTTAGTGGTCATTAACTAATCATACAATGTGTGTAAAATATTGTTTTGTATATAACCATTTTGTAAAAATAATTCAGATATAAATAATATATATTTTAGTTGTGTTCTTGCAGAGGCATCTTGTATAAATTTTGGTAATGTCTGAGCTATATGCATAAAGACATTTTCGTAAACAGTCACGTACGTTTACGCAGTTATTGGAATGTGATTTTTTTGTGCTTGCTTTCTTAGTACATTGCCACAGATAAAATTTAAATGTAATGCTGGCACATCTGTGCTAAATGTGTGACTGTACTGTAAAACGAAGCTAGATTTGAGGGATAAACATAAATGGTGACTTTGCTGTTGCATCCACATTTATGTTATTTATATTTTATTTGATTACACAANGTAAAGACATTTTCGTAAACAGTCACGTACGTTTACGCAGTTATTGGAATGTGATTTTTTTGTGCTTGCTTTCTTAGTACATTGCCACAGATAAAATTTAAATGTAATGCTGGCACATCTGTGCTAAATGTGTGACTGTACTGTAAAACGAAGCTAGATTTTGAGGGATAAACATAAATGGTGACTTTGCTGTTGCATCCACATTTATGTTATTTATATTTTATTTGATTACACAATACCGTCAGTTATTTAATGAAGCTAAAGTTTTAAAGTTTGGAAGCTGTAGTTAGCAATAAATTTGTGTACCCTTTAGTGGAATATTATACTTAAAGAAGAATGTAAGACATTGTTTATGTTAATGAGTGTTGATTTTCATAAATAAGTGTGTAGTATGGAAGTTCAATGCAACACGTGTTTTGTGAGATGAGCTGTTTTTTCGAAAGCTATGTGACTATGCGCAGGCCGCTGTTTATAGGTTGAGACATGTCGTATGATAGTTTTTGGTGACATGACTGTTGGAGTAATTATTGTGCTATCCATCATAAAAGATGTCAAAAATCATACAAATTTCCTTCTTGCATGTGCTTAAGGACATTTGTTTTGTTAACATGTGATCTGTAACATTTTCCCAGTGCGTTGCACAGATTTCTAGGACACATCAATTTTGAGTTTTAAGTGATGTCGCATTTATCTAAGGTAATGATTCTAATGGAGACCAGTTTACTGCTTATCATTTTGTTTAAACATAATGCTATGATCTGAATTTTTGGAACACAATAATTTTGGTCCATGTGTACTGACTGATGATTGTAGATGCTTTCCGGAAGACTGTCCAGAATTTGTTGTGTCTTTCATTATGATGAGTCAGTTCACCAGCTTGTAAGTGTTCTTGGGATCCCTGCCTTATATAAGTTAGGCCATATCAGTTATTTAGGAGTGAAATCTGACTATAACAAAACTAAAAATGTTGAATTTTCATGTTTGTCTTAGGAGGTTGTATATTGAGAGGTAATTGCAATATACCCCTTTCTTGTCTGCAACAATTTTACCTTAATTGCTTCAGAAATTGTAATGCAGATTTTCTGATGTTTGATGTATTTGAGGAAGGTATTTTAAAATTTTACCATCTTTTGAGTATATTTTCTGTAAACCCTTTTGGCAGTTCTGGAAAAAAAACGCGTCATTAAGTTATAAGAGAAAAAAAAACCCTGCCATTTATGTAGTTTTTTTATATTCTTATTTTAACCAGTGATTATTAAATCCCATTTATCTGCTGGCAGATTATCTGCTTTGCATTAACCAAAGAACTACGTAACAAATATTTTTTTTTAATTTTTGAAGATATGCTAGCATAGCTGGAATAATGTTTTATTAGTTTGATGTACTTGGTAGCTACTGGAACCAGAAAGAAACCTCTGTTGCAAAAAATAAAGGTAAACGTACGTTTACTTGTTTCTTAATCAGAATCTCTGCTCTCTCTCTCGCCAATCTAGTACAGTGTTATTAAGTATCTCAAAAAATCTGAAACAAAGTAGTAAACAGGAAGGAGATGTGACAGAGATTTATAGTTAACTGTTGAGTTGCAGAAACCACAGTTTGGAGACATCTGAAACAGTGAATTAGAACTTTCTAATCAGCCACACAGGTAATGCAGATTTTGTGGGTAGACTTTTGCCATTTGAGAAATTTTCTATTGCAGTTGAGACTGGCATAGACAAAAACCTGTTGTGGATACACAAGGGTTTTGCGTAGGCCACACACAGAATGTACCATATTTACTTATGTACCACCCACACATTTTATTCTAAGAAACAAATTTGAAAAGCAGTGGTGCAATGTCTTACATGGAGATTAAGTTGAGAGATTTGGGCTTCTCTTAACAACGAGGTTTTGAGTGCCGATGAGGGTGAAATGAGATGAGAATGGAGCAGCGCTGGACTGCAAGGGCGGGGGAAACTGGATATCCCCGGAAAAACCCATCGACCAGCGTCATCATCTGGCACAATTCCCACTTAAGAAAATCTGGGAGTGACCCGACCGAGGATTGAACCCAGTTCTTCTTTCTTGGTGGGAGGCAAGCTGTCTAACCGCTAAGCCACCACGGCCCTAAGGAGATTAAGGTTTAAGATAAAAATACAGGACTAAAAATAGTCAGGTTCATCATAACATAGACTTGATTTCCCTCCTGCTAGCAAGGGTGTAGCTATGGCAAGGATGGTGTCAGCCATGGTGTTTGTAGAAAAAAAAGCACATAACTGTTAGCAGGGTGGAGTGGGGTGGGTGGCTTTCGGGTTGGTCCGCTGGCACAAGGCTTGCCTGGCAGACAAGAAGTCCACAAAGTTTTTGTTAAAATTGTTTATATTTTCCATGGGTAACTAACTTTTTAAACTGTAATTACATTTCAAAATATGGCATGTTTACCTATTTATGCATATTTATGTAACAGTTGTGACGTACTTTAGTGGTTAAAAATCTCGTCTATATGTGTCGCGCTCAAACTGTACTTATTGATGGAGAGTTTCCACTGATGTTACGGATTGCCCGATGGGAAGGTTGCCTGCTGGGTAGCAAAACAGCCTAAACCACGAATATAATGCCCACTCTTTTAAAAAATTACATTAAAAAATATATATTTGGGGGCATTTATTTTGAGTAAGTACAGTATAGCTCATGCCACATGTATTTTTGTAATGTGTGTATAGCTTGTGCAACACAGCTGTCCACCAAAACACAAGTTTTTAGAACTGAATACAGTGCATATGCATAAATATTTTTTCTGAGTTATGATATTCGTAATTTGGGCTACAAGTCTTACATTAGGCGGTTGGTACATGGACAAATACAGTATTTGGTGTGAAAGTTATTTCTTACCTTTTACCAGGTACATCTGTGTACATTCTAAGTCATTGTCCATAAACCTCGCAAGGTCTGGTGGACAAGTGTTAAAAGTTGTGATGTCACAAACATGCACACCATTGTTGAAAATGTTTCAGTTTTTACATTTGTAAAGTAAAAAATATCTTTGAATATGGTTTTAATCACATCTGTTTGTGTAAAAAATGTAATAACTATTTTGTAGGTGGTAACTTTTATAAAAAAATCTTTAATCTATTGTGTTTGTGTCATTTTGCATTTGTATAAAGGACCGACGTGTACGTTCAAAAACATGCTGTGCTTTTTCCAGTTTTAGTTTTAAACACGCCAAAACTAACACACATTATAGGTTTCCTGTTCATCATGGCAGTCATGCAGGCATTGGATAATGAATGTGACCAGTGTATGCTGAAAAAGTGTGATTTTTTTTTGTATGCATGAGCAGTGGAAGCTGAATTCAGCTCTTCAACAGACTGTAAACTCTAAGGACAATACTGGCAAAGGAATCGGGCACCCTGTTGTCTCTACATGCACGGCACTGACTTGTGCTATATTTAACTCTGGGACTAAAGTGGTGACGCCATAGTTTTATTGGTTGAAATTTTCTTGCATAGTTAATTGTAATCCTCCTACAAGTTTTATAGATAATCACATAATATATTTTAACATTTAGTAGTCTGAAAATGCTGTTTCTGTCTATGTTGAAGTGCTTCAGAATCACTTTATTTGCATTATGAAAATTTAATAGAAAGTTTTATTTCAGACTAGTCTGAAGTGTCATTTCTTTTCGAATGGAAACAGGTTGTAAACTTATAGACTAGTTTTATTTAGAAACAAGCATTGTCAAACACACTGCAGTAAGTTGACTCATTAGGTACTCTGCACACAGGATATCTGAAAGCCTGTGTCATGTCGCAAGGTTACGAAAGGCAATAGACTTGACTCGAGGGAAGTTAGGAGCTATCTACAGTCGTAGAATACAAGGGTAACCTGTATCTTCCAACTCACAAGTTCCATACTGGTCATTGCTGCCCTTGTTCGAGGACAGTTGCAGTGGTTGCCAAGCTTTCAGATATCCTTTGCATATGTAGATGGAGGTCACAAGAGAAGTTAGTAGTAGTGTCAAACATACAGATAATTTCATTGCTCAGGTTCCAGTTGTGTTCACTGGCTCATTTTCAAGTCTCCGAAGGAGTATGATGGAAAAATAAAAACCTTTCTATCATTTACATATTGTAATGTTATTCTGGCTCCTTTTGATGGTAATGTTGCCCTGTAAGAGCACGTTAGAATTGTATTCTTAAGGCATTTGGCTTGTTGCTGGAGTAAAATCCAGAGTTGTTAAGAGTTGTTGGCAGTAAACGGGTAATGCAGAGTAGTGCTGGTGAACAGTTGAGCATCCTAGCAGATCCAGTGTAAGTGAAAAGACTGCAACAGGTGTCTAGCAGAGGAATGTTGTATGGACCTGGATGTGTATGTGGGCCTATTTAATGAAGTGATCTACTCAGTAGTGCTATGTTGACCACATTTGTGTTATCATATTTGGACCAAGGATGAGACTGTGGGGTTGAAGGGTAGCAGGAAGCTCTAAATAAGTCTACAGCTGTTTTATTTTATTTATTTGTGAATGTACTTTGGATGCTGCTGAACGGCACCAAGACCTTAGATGGGGAACACTATTAATTCAGGAATTGGGAAGGACTCTCCACAGGGCCTGCATTGAGGAACCATCCCGACATTATTCTGGAGTGATCATGGAAAACCAGACATTGATTATAGTTCCTTTGAAATGCGAGTTGAGTACTACCTTGATCAGTATGCATGTATCAGGGGCCAACTGCTTTCATCTCAAAACAGGCCTGAGTTCAGGTGTTGTGAACAGCATGACTACAGGTAGCATCCATGCCACCTTTTCACCCTAACACACGCCTTCCACAAAAGTCGCATGGCAAGGAAACAGCTGCTAGTGTTTATGTGCAAATATTTCCCATTTCTCTTGCTTGCTTCCTTTCAAGTGATCTGTGCCATACAGCAGCATTCAAAGTACTCCTACCTACCGGGAGCTTTTTTACACTTTTGATGCAGAAAGTGTGGGATCAATAAGGGTGAGGCTGCCATGTCCATTAAGTGCGCATTAGTCGCTAAGTGCAAGGCTCTGAACTGACATGTAGTGTTCTCTTTATGTTGTGTATATCTATGGGACTTTCAACTGTGACCCTATTATTGTATTGGTAGAAAGTCAATTGGAAGGTTCAATGCAGGGCTCTCAAGTAGTTTTGTATGTATCTGATGCCTATATATTTAGATACAGTGCTTTGAAAAAGCAATTTTTCACCTTTTGGAGTACTTTGAAATGGTGTTAATAATGTGTGTGATGTCTTGAAACCACTCGACTGCCATCTGAAGTGTGTATTCTTTTTGGATATCAGCATATTTGATGCACGTGTAACAGGTTAGTGTTTTTCATGTGCCAGGTTGGCAAGCCCCTTATACAGATTTTCCATGGTATTGTGTTTCCATGGCACTCATATTCTTATTACCATGGATGGTGAGGAATTTAATATAAATATTATATAATTTTTTTATATATCAATACAACTACAAAAAAATTTTTTTTACCTAAATTGAGAAAGTATTACTTGACACCCAAACTCATCATTTCACACTGCCATGTTGTGGCTGTAAGAATGGCATAATGAATTTTGTACCTTTCCTTTTGCTTCACGAAAAAATTCAGAAAAATACGATAACTAATAAATGTAAATGGCTTAAGGAGTTTAGACAGAGTATCATTGGAATTAGTTTTCAAGCCCACACTGAACACCACATACTGTAATTCCATTGGAACAGTCCATTGCCAGTATTGTATTCAATTTTCATAACCATATTTCCATCTGCTTGCAGTATTATGCCTTTTCTTCTGATGAAACTTGAGATACTGGTGGAATGATTTTGTATTTTTTCAAGATTGCGATATTGTTGACCTTCCTTGGCTATGTAAATGCGTACAAACAATGCTGGTAACAGTGTCTTGTAAACGTTCTCAGTCACAGTATTATTAACAAAAAAAAATTTTCATTAAGAAGATTGAGAGTGCTGAAGTCATGTTGACAGAAATTAACACTGAAATTAATATATGTAGATCTTTAAATGAAGGTCTTCATCTATAAATCTGTTTCCACATCTAAATACCACAGAAAACATCTCAACAAATTCATGATATGTATAATATGTTTTTTCTATTCCTCTTTTTCAACTATTCCCTCTTACCTTTTTCTCCCTCTTACCATTTCCCCTCTTACCTTTTTCCCCTTTTTCCTTTTTCCTTATTTCCCCTCTTGTGCCCCTTTTCTCCTTTGCCCCTTTCCACTCTTTCTTCATTCCTCTTTTTCCTCTCAACCCCTTTCCCATCCCTTCTTTCATTTTCACCTTTTTTCACTTTCTTCTTCTCTCTTCTCCTTTCTTTTCNTCTATTCCTCTTTTTCAACTATTCCCTCTTACCTTTTTCTCCCTCTTACCATTTCCCCTCTTACCTTTTTCCCCTTTTTCCTTTTTCCTTATTTCCCCTCTTGTGCCCCTTTTCTCCTTTGCCCCTTTCCACTCTTTCTTCATTCCTCTTTTCCCTCTCAACCCCTTTCCCATCCCTTCTTTCATTTTCACCTTTTTTCACTTTCTTCTTCTCTCTTCTCCTTTCTTTTNCCTCTCAACCCCTTTCCCATCCCTTCTTTCATTTTCACCTTTTTTCACTTTCTTCTTCTCTCTTCTCCTTTCTTTTCCCCCATTTCTTTTCTTCTTTTCATATTTTTTCTTTCACTATTTGTTATTTTCCAGCTTTGCACCAACTTCTATGTATTGTCCGTCTCATATAACTTGGCAAGATTATGACAGTCAGTGAGTGGCAACTTTATGTATACGAAATAAACAAAGTGCCATTTACAAAATCCTGTATCAGCTGACGCACAAACGAACAAAAGTTAATATTATGTTGGCTATTCTGAGTGCACTGCCGACGCACATCAGATAAGCAGAAAATACATGATAAGAAAGAGTTCCTAGATTAACTAATACATTTTATTTTACGTGGTCACAAAACAGCAAAGAGTTACAAACTAAACTTCATGATAAAGTAGTAATGTATAGGTGTTCAAAATGAAATGCACAAAAGAACGATCCGTATCCAAATGAAACGCAACTTCAAAACTTTGAGTTCTTTTCACGTTGGATCCCCACTCTCCATACGCTTTCCATACGTGCTTGATAATAATTCCAAAAGCATACAAAAATATTGCATGGTATTGTTAAACTATTTTTTTAAATAATTTAACTAAATATATTTTAAATTCGTGTTGTTTCTAGCCAGTAATAGAAGAAAAGTTTACTTTTAAAAAGACTGGATCAAGAGGTAGGCCAATGTGCTGCTATCTGTTGAGTAACTCTCTTGGCTCACAACTCGCCCTGTCATGCCATGTGTGCCATCTGTCCGCTCTTTCCCAAAGCATTACCAGCGAAGGAAAAAAAACCTTGTGTGTTAAATAACAAATTTACGAACAGATACCAATAGTTTTATTTTTCCGCGAGCTCTGCATAATTTTTAAAGCAACATATATTTCGTGTACAGCAATTTTGATTTCTAGTAATTTCTATTGGGCCGGTAATCGTTAGTCTACGTCCATTACACACCATGCTGTTCTCCCGCAAACCCATTTCATTGTTTTGGTATTCTGACTATATTGTACTAATAAAACGAAGACAGTGGGACGAGCGTGAATAGTTTTTAAGCAATTCTTACTTTGTTCCACGCCACATATTTCCAACTCGAACTGTTTAGTATCAGTAATAGCAGAATTACTGCTTTGCAATAGTTGTTGGTGAGTTGTTGGCGAATAAAAGTGCTTTGTCAATTAAAATTACTTTTAGTTCCAGTTATACAGGACGAATATAAAAGAATGCACCAAATTTTAAGGTCTATAATATTAAAACCGAACAACCTACAACTTTGATTGACCAATCAAATGAACCGTGCAACCATGAAGTATGTTTATCATACATTCATAAATGTTCAATGTGACCACCATGAGCGGCCTGAACGACATCTACCAATAATCGAACTCATTCCACGCTCGTCAGCATTTCTAATGTTACAGTTTGGATGGCATTCGTATCTCTTGGTTTGAGGGGACGGTCTGATGTTTCCTTTATGTGCCCAGAACGAGGTAGATGATGCCTTCATCTCTAAGCTGGTTTTTAGCAATGAAGCGACGTTCCATACAAATGGTAAAGTGAACCAGCACAACATGCGGATATGGGGTCAGAAGCCTCCACATGAAACCACTGAAAACGAGCGCGCTTCCCCCAAAGTGAACGTGTTTTGCGCTGTATCCAAAGACACTGTTTTCGGCCCTTTTTTTTTTCACGAGCCCGNGCTTCCCCCAAAGTGAACGTGTTTTGCGCTGTATCCAAAGACACTGTTTTCGGCCCTTTTTTTTTTCACGAGCCCGCTGTTACTAGAATCCGTTATTTGGACATGCTTACAGAGTGGTTGTTTCCTCAGTTAGAAGAAGCAGCGGGGCACTTAATTTTCCAGCAGGATGGTGCGCCACCCCATTGGCACCTAGCTGTTTGCGGATACCTGAACGAGACATTGCTGCAACGCTGGATTGGTCGAGGAGCAGCTGGTGACCAGGCTCATCATCACTGGTCCCCAAGAAGCCTGGATCTTACTCCGTGCGATTTTCTATGTGGATACATAAAGGATCAAGTGTTTCGTCCACCATTGCCGGCTAACATTGACAACCTCAAAACAAGAATTATGGACGCCATCCAAACCGTAACACCGGACATGCTGACACGAGTGTGGAACGAGTTTGATTATCTCGTAGATGTTGTCCGGGCCGCTCGTAGTGGTCTCATTGAGCATTTATGAAGATATGGTAAACAAACTTCACAGTTCCACAGTTCATTTGATTGGTCAACCAAGTTTGTAGGTTGTTTGGTTTTGATATTATAGACCTTCAAAGTTGGGGTATTAGCTATGACGTCCAAAGTGTGATGAGAACTACAACTACCGTTTCACAAATGTTAACTCAAGTTCGCTGTCTCGGACAAATTAAAAAAGAGTTAGCAAATATTTAATTTTTTCCAAGGTTTTAAATTTTTACTTTTATAACCTACGAATTTTTTTAGACAGAGGTCGGTCTAAAATATCTTAAAATTTGTTTAGCATTACAGTACAATGGCAAGTGGATTAGCTGACAGCGTGTTGATAAAATATACAGCCTCCACTTGACGCACCAGCTGATGGCGAAAGGATACATAAACAAAAAGTAAACATTGGCCCTACTTTCGTCAAACTGTCAAAATCTTGCCAAGTTACATGAGACAGAATATTTGCATTTAACACAGCAGTGTGACAGTTACTACTCTTCCTCTTCCCTTCCTCTCTGGATGTGAAATTTTCTTGTTTTATTATTACTTATTCCACAATGGTTTGAATTTGCACGTTGTAATTTGTTGTTATGTTATCTAGTTATACACTTTTTGCCATACAGTTCATGAGATTGCCTCAAATGTCCATTATTTTTAACTTTTTATTTATGCTTACGTACATACAGACACATAATAAAAGTTTCTCATGCATTTGTATACTGGACATATGCTCTTCAAACTGCGTTATATTGGTGTCCCTTCCTTATGCTGCTGTTCTCAATCATTGGCATTTCAATATTTCTTAGGTAACAGATTACCGAAGCCAAGTAATTATGTTAAAAAAATTTAAATAATTTTAGTTACTTAAAACATGATGATGTCAATGATTTGAATGCAGAGCATATCAGCTAAGAATAGGTTTCTTTAAAATTTATAGTATGTAATTGTGTACTGAAGATAATTTACTTCTCTTCTAGTTTAAGCCTTATTTATTTTAAAAAAATTTTGGCATAACATTGAAACACAGAAGCAACGAAGATTTCTTGGACATGTGCTCTCAGTATAATACAAGGGCAGCTATCAGAGTTATCTGCATCTGCTTCTGTAGTGGGTGCTTATTGTTATGGTGGTGGTGGACAATCAGGGTGATGCAGGGAGAAAGGCAGCTAAATCATGAATCAGTATTCGAACTCTCCCTAGTTTCAAACTGGTGATAATGTAAGTTTTTAGAGAACATGTCTTCAGGTACTGGTTAGAGAATTGTTTGAAAATAAATATTTGTACAGTAAACACTGTATATTGCTCCAGGAAGAGTAAAATTTCATCAGCAAATTATTTTTGGTCTTTCACAAAAGACATTACTCAGAGGTGGAGGAACCGAGAGAAGGGTAATGTGCAGGGGTACATTGTGTACTCCCCCTAAATTTAATGGGTAGTGTACAAACCCCCCTCCACACATAACAACACACACAACAACAACNGCCCTTTGGTTCCATAAGTGCAGCTTTAGCAATCTTGATTACAGCAAAATTGCAGGTCTTTCTTCAGTAGATGAATGAAGAAAACATAAACAATGAAATTTTGATTATTAGAATTAATGACTTCTTCAGAGAGATCTCTTGAATAAGCCTTTACCTTCCCCCTCCCCCAGTTATGTATTTTACAAATACGGGCTTTCATTTCTTTGACTCAGATTCCAACCTGTAAACCCCCCCTCCACTTCCATTTACGACCAATTAAAAAGTTTTCCAGCACCCTTGGTTGTCATTCCTTCAACTTAATGATAAAATGTGGGATATGTAACTCATTAACTAAAAACAAATTTTTTTGCACATATTACATATTTAATAACATTTTAGAGGTTTGTGAGTCCTACATGTTAGTTAACTAAACTATGAATTGTTAAAAATTTTTTCCAAATTGAGAATACATATAAATTTTAGCAGCAAACACATTAATTAATTAAATGGGAAGTCTGTAATTTTACTGTACATGTGTGTGTGTTTGTGATTCAACAACTTGGAGTACCATATTATTTTTGTGCTGCTGGAAATGTTATTCCTATGTAGCAGCAAATGAATGACATATTTAAATGATTTGTTATTGTAAGCAATAAATGGTGAACAGGTTAATGCATAGTGTTTTCTAGAACTTTTGTGTGTCCATGTAATGTGTTGAATCGTGAAAAAACCCAATATGCAAATGTGTTAAGGTCAATGCTCATTGCTGTGTTTTTTTTTTTTAAGTGATTTTTTACTATTTTTTACATGCAGTTCAGAAAATAAAGCTGTTTAGGTCTGAAATTCATGCACAATTGTCGTTTACCGTCATGAGCAGTGGTCTCCTCATTTCACGTGTTTTCCTGCTGCGTGAACCAAATAATTGAACAGTTCTTGTGCTGATGGTGTGTAACTATGACAGGTAATAATAAGCTGTGTTATATTGGACTTCTAATTTTAGTTTCTAGTGGAAATAGATTATGAGCAAAAGCTTTCACATTGAGTGTTATAGATGTTTATCTCAGCAAATTTCAGATAATTCTATGTTAACATTGTTGCAGTGTTGCATTCTATCAACTCTTTAATGTTCTGCCGTCATAACTAAGCAAAACTCGACTCCAGTTTGTAAATGTTACTGTAATCACTTTTGCAATAAACGCCATTAAATTTATTTACTTTTATTTGCACAGACCATTGAAGATTGTTTTCAATTAGTTACCTAAGAAGTATCTTTAAATAATTTTAAAATTGACAGGGTTGTGCAAATATTCAGTATACTAAAACGAAGATGAAAAATGTCAACAGTCACTTTTGTTACGGTAAGAAATTTGTTTGACGAAACTTGTAACAAAACAAAAATCCTTGATTTCGATGAGTGGTCAGGTGTTTTGAATGTTCATTTAGTGCACCAGCACAAAACATTTTTGTGTGCAAATCATCTTGTTTGTTTTCATTATTTTATGACTAAAATAACTACATAAAAGGGGTATTTTAATGTCTGCAAGAACCCCTGTTGTAAATACTGTGTATCCTAAATTTTTTTTGTTTGGTTTTGCAAGCAACAAATTTTTTGTAATGATTATCTTGCTAAAATGTTGTGAAATTCATTAAACTCTCATTAAGACTAATCTCTAATGAAATTGTGTTTAATTTTAGTTTCAGTTTCATAAAAGCTCATAACTTTTTTTTTTTTTTTTCGTGAGAACAAGTTGCATTTGCACAACCCTGAAAATTAGCAATTACGAATGCTTCAGATAGAATGTATCAGAACGGTTGCCACACCATTTAAGTTTTAAGTGCAACCACCAGATGGCACTCAGCTCCTCATTGTGATTAACAGAATACATTACCAGCCATCGAGTCAACATGGATTCATAACAGTGTTTACTCTGGTTCAACAAAATGTTCAACTGTGGACTCACTCTTAGTGAGTGTCTGCCCAATGTTTCCACAACTTGATCTTCTGCATGGGGTGGTCCCTGGTCTTGGTTTTCAATGCACAATGCAGTCTGTTTCGACAACAGATTGATTGCGCACCAAGCCGTGATGGTCCTTCTACTGAAGTTGAGCTCTGCAGTGTGTCTTTTGCACAGTACAGCAAATCCTCTTTAATACAAACCTCAAGGGACCTACATTTTTGCAGTTTGTAATGGTGAGGTTTCTCTTAATGGTGTTTATGATAGTTTAAACAGATGTTTAAAAAATTTTAATGTTGACTATGTGCTTTGGCACATTGAAAAATTACACATTCTTATTGCCAGTATGACTTCTTTATACCAGTGGACGTAACATTACATTGTAATACTAATTAATCAATACGTATATCCTTTATTAAGTATACAAATTAATATTAAATTTCATAGCACACTCCAAGGGGAAAGAAAACTACTTTGTATTATAAAGGTTTTTATTTATATTTCATGGAACCTCAGACAGTATTGCTTGCTTCACATTGTATTGCTTAACGTCAGCATAAAGGTTGCTCGCAAAATTCTTCTACCACATGTATGGGGATAAAATGCCATGGGGTGGCTTCTCTGACAATTTTATAATAAGTGTTTCAAAGTCTATCTGGAGTATTTTGCTTATTAAAAAATTATTTAGTGATAAGTCTCGTAACGTATGTAGAATTACTGTGTGCCTGTGTGTGCTCTAGATGTAATTAATAGTGATAAATTTAGAAAATATATGTAATCTCCATTTTGATGGAAACTGGAGTTGAGGCTGTTTGTCCTACAAGCTGGTATCGCTTTCATGCATTGTTTGTGGCAAGTTTAAACCTTATCGCTTATCGGCAATCTTTCTGGAGGCATGTGCAAAATCCATTTTTCATGTCATAGTGACATGTCATCTGTAAGTTCAACCTGATTTTTGACGGCCACAAAATTAATGTTAGTTGAGAACAGAGATGAAAAATGTGGATAATTTCCTACACGATCGTGGTCTCTAAACCGTGCACAATTATGGTCTTCATGACAATTTACTGTAGGTGTGAAATAGGTGAAACGCTGTCTTCAGTTAACGCCAACTGGCATGGGAGAGATAAGCAGCGGTTAACTACAGCTTCACTGCTGATGGTGGTGAAGATAGATGTAGATGGAGCAGCGACGGAATGCAATGGTAGGAGTATTGGGAGTACCCTGACACTACCCACTGGTCTAAGGAAATGCCAGCCATATTTCATACATGCGAAAATCCGGGCTTGACCTCATTGAGAATTGACCCATGTTTATCATGGTGTGAGGCGAGGAGTCTTGACAATTTCACCACCACAACCCCTACCAGCGATTAGAAATTTTAAAAATGCACAGCAGAGTTCTTGGCAAGCTGGCATTCCCAAAAGTCTTTCTTGAGGAAAAACGACGAGGTGATTATGAAGCTCTGTAATAGTGTTTGTCTTATATTTAAATGCCTTGGTAAGTCATCGAGAATGTGAAAACATCTTTCATCCTTTACTATCGCTTTTTATTACACTTTAATCGCTTAAGCATAGGAGGACAGAAGCTGGAAATACCGCAAACATCTTCTGAAAAACAGCATCCACGTTATGAAGTAAGTTTTCTATAGTTTCACGCAAACTCTTGTACATTAATAAAATCAGAATTTCTTATAGGATTTAATACTGTGCATCAAGTTTTTGTGACCTTAAAGAAAATTTTTGGACCACTTGAATTTTTTCAGCAGTAAATTTGGTGTGGAACAGACTAGGAAATTTGGCCAAAGGGGGATTAGTTTGGCTATGAAATAAAACTACTCATTGAATTTTATTGTTTTAATAATTTACATTTCAATGATAATTGTTTTATTATTCTGCAACTTAAAAGTAAAATTTTTTTTTTCTTAAAATATTGAGCTATTTTAGTTTCAGTTAATTTAAAATACACAGTAATATCACTTTGTACAATAACTTAATTACTGTTTAATGCAAACAAACTGCAGATTAGAAATAAACACGCATTAAATTCAAAGGCTTCTTATGACTTTAATTAAATCATATCTTTATAAGTTTGTATTCCATTGTGCACGTAGATACATAGTTTTTTTGTCATAATGTATGGACACACAAAACTGTAATAAAATGTAAATGTTGCTTTTTAAACGCTTAGCAATAATTTATCAGAAATTGTTCAGTCTCGTCTGAGTATTAAACTATTCAGACAACAGATTGACTAAGTCGTAGTATATAGCAAATAAATATTGTGCTTACAGAGCTTGAGGGAACTGAATGAAATGTATCCATACTCTGTGGAAGGCATGCCTTCATACAGAGTACCCGATGTGCCTTTCTCCCCATTGTCTCCAGCACTCGCAAGCAAATTCATGTAGGATACTTGTCTATCACACCTTCGTCCATATTGAATAATGCGGTTTTGGTGTAGAAAACTGATGTTTCAGATAGAACCTTGCGGTTTTGAGGCTAATTTATTTTGATTACATTTACTTTGCTTCTTTTTATAAGACATGTGTTTTCTTACCCAATACATAATTTGGTGAGATAACTTTGTGAACTGCCCTTCCTACTTACAAATTTGACATAAGTCTACAGGAATAAATCCACATTTACTCTCAAAAATAAACTCCATACTTACATTTTAAAAATTCGCTACACTGAAAGCTCCTCACATAAATAGTGCATACAATATTTTACTTCTACGTCATCTTCTCAAGTGTAACACTTGTTTTAGGCAATACATCCCATCACACCGCAATGTTATAATGTTACGCCTATCTACAATGCACAAAGGCACAAAGCAGTTTTAATCATTACAGTAACACCGTGAGATGGTTTTTTAAGGAAAGAAAAGCAACGTTCTAAAAGAGGTCTGGTGAGGCATGTTAAGACACTAGTGTACCACACACAGCGTTATGTGAGGCATGAAACGTTTACTGGTAACTAGGTTGGTAGCTCGCCGCCACGCTCTGCATCTGCGTGAGGGACTGGCAGGCCTGTAGCCCGCCCGTGCTCCAGGAACCAGCCGCGCCGCTCGGCGGGCCTACTCCACATTGATGACTTCCATGGTGGGGCAGGTGACGCCCAGCAGCTTGGTGTTGTTCATGGCTCGCATCATGTTGGCTAGTTCCGCGGTGCAGAAGATGGGGTTGCCTGTAACATGGCAACTTAACATCACACCTTCTCTTTCAAATTCATCACTCCTCCTGCCTACCTCCATTCAATTGGCCACCCTTGCAAGTTAGTGTTCAGGAGTACGTGGATAAAACAATAAGTAGTGCTACCACACGTTAATGATGGATAGTAGTAATCTATGGAATATAAATATTTTTGAAGGTGAGGGACACGTCCTCCATCTATCCACAACCATAAGGCCCATGCCCCTTAAATTGTATACATACCACTATTTTTTTCTTTAAAAATGCCTTAAATAAATGGTGATAACAAAAACCATAAATGAATCAGAAGACGAAGTGAAGAAACTACGAAATGTGTGGGGTACAACTGTGGATAGATGGCATAATATGAACAAAGTAAAACCATCAGTCCCAATCTTAGGATGAAAGTATCACACACATAAGGACTCCAAATTTGTGTATTAAGGAAAAAGAAATCAAATAACGTGGAATAACTATGTATTACACATTGAATGATAGCAGTGTGATGTTAGCACTTGAAAGTAGGTACCTATTTCAGAATGTTTAAAAAGTTGTGTGGTCTAATAAACATACATGCACTAAAATAAATTTTGTGCATCCTTTAAAAAATTATTTAGAAGCCATGAAAGTTTGTAAACTGGCATATTGATAGTGATAAACATAATTTTACATCTTTGTTGACATGGTGAATGCACATGCGACGTACTAAGGTGCTACCATCGCTCATGTGACGGAAAATACGCTTGTCAGGCATGATTAATGAGGGAAAGGGTTGCCAAGAACATGTACAAGACAACCCATGCATTTGTAACAGTTGCCTAGTTAATTAGGTTGCAATTTGAAACCATTTAATTACATTTTAAACCCTTCCACACTGCACCAACACCATGGCATTGGAGTCAATTGGAGAGATGCTGGGTATTGCCTCCATGTGTGCTGGGACCCTGACGGCAGCGGCAACATGGGAATACTGTGCGGGGACGCTTGCTATTTGGGGCCAAAAGTTACCTCTTGGGGCGAATAAAGCAAACGGTCACATAATCTGAGACAGCGATGGCGGATGTGTTTCGACCTTGTCACTGCCTCGAGACCAGACTCGGCTAGATGGTTGATTGTGGCATTGTGTTATCGAGGTTGGCTGTAGACTGCGGCAGTAAAGACGGTCAGAAGAGAGCTCGTGGACTCGTCAGCGTCATGCAGTTGCGAAACGGGACAAGCTATTGTTGAACTGTCTTATGCAATCACGTCAGTCCAAGAGTGGCCCTCCATCATGTTGTCTCCATGGCAAAGAATAGATTTCAGCGATCTCTTCCCTCTCTCTGTGGAAAAACTATCAATTTTATCAGTAGTTCCACCTACTATTTTATTGTCTTCATGCCACTTTTTTTTTAAGCAACTCTAGGGAGACTTTGGTCATGAGGGCCTCGGTGGGATTTCCAAGCTCCCAACCCTAGCCTGTCTGCCCCTGGACATGACCAGGAGTCAGTGTTTGCATGTTAAATCAAAAACTGTGGGCTTATGCCAAAGCACACTTGAGAGCAAGCAGTTCAGTACCATTTCAAGAAAAATCTACTTCTAGTTGAAATTTTCAGCAATTAAAATTAAATGATCCTGTGTGTAGTAAAAAAGCAATCAGTTACAAACAGATAAATTACTTTTATACAATAGCATTAAAAAATCTAAAAAGAAAGTTCTTGACCTGGTGTTGTAGCCACTTTTGGCATCATGGATATCCCTGGTTCGCAGTCAATTGGATACTCCAATAAAGTAAACATTTATTTAAAAAATCCTTGCCAATAAACATATAAATTTGAACATGAACAGACACGTTACAAGCTCTGGTTAGACACTCGCCTCCCACTGCTGCCCCCATTCTGATATCAGATCCCAGTAGGGGGGGTACTTTTTGAATCGTGATTCTCATGTGGGTAGTGTGACAAACACTCCACTGATGTGGGAGTTTTCTTAGGGCACTCCTGCTTTCTCCCTCGCCATTACTCCATCTTCCTCCTTCATCTTCATTCTACAGTTTCTGGAGTCACATTTCACGTCGCACTTCATCCACCTTCTGGTTGCCCGGAATGAGAGGCTCGTCCCTCAGGTAGGGCATCCGGCTCAAATTAGAGTCGGACTCCTGCCTGAAGGTGGGAATAATGTCCATAACATCCATTGTAATTTGAACACCGTCTAATATATACCTACAGTAAAGCTGGCGGCAAATTATATGGAGTATTTATTTGCCTTGACATTTTATTAAAAGAGTATTTGTTTAAATTTGTGGCAACTGGAATTTATTTCAATTGGTTTTGTTTCATCTTATATGCATTTCATGGAAGAGACGGCAAACGAGTACCACAATTTATTTGACTTCTAATCACTAGTAACAACTCGCCAGGATCCAGTTCGACATTGGTATGATTCGCGCTCTCCTCAGCCTCTATCTTTCAAGGAAGGCTTTCTACAATGTTAGGTATCAACAAGAATTCTATCATATTAATCTTCCAACATGCTGAATAGTGGTTTGGTGTTTTTGTGGGTGGTTTGGGCCTGGTTTTTAACTGGCACACCGATTCATCTCGAGGTGTTCAGTAGCCGTTCCAGTTTGTCCACTCTCATATCCTCAAACCACTTGGTTACAGACTTCGCTTTATGCGGTTCCAAATGTTCCGGTAGTAGAGTTGGTTCTGAACTATCCAGACATTAAAATAAGCAGACCAATGCCGTATCATAAAAAAAATCTCGTGAATTCACCTCCTCCAGACTTCAAATATTTACATGTGGTTGTGGAAGGATCACAATGAGCATAAGAAAAAAAACTATTCAGTACTGTACATATCAAAAAACAGCATCCAATGAAGCAAGTTCCTCACATGTGGTAGGTATCATTCACTGTTGAAACTACAGTCCCATAAACATCTGCTACCAGTTAAAATGAAGTACAAGCACATTTTTATTAGTCCCAATATATGACAAAACTTCACGAAATATTAATCCGAGACTGAAAGGGCTCATTTTCCCCACTCTTCTCCAAAAATATTTGTTTTGTTTAAATTATAACCACCAATTTTTTTTTTTTTTTTTTTTTTTTTGATGGGGTGCACATGAATCAAAATTACAGACAAAGTGTTTCGACCAAAAGAGGAGCTGTTTGTGTCGTCGTGATTGATGGAGAGAGTATCAGGCCTTCAGAAAAGGAGGAAGGGAGCAAATGAACTGGTACCTAGCATTTCGATCCTGAGCGTGCCGACCACACCGAGAATTCTGCAGTGGGTCTTGGAAGCGAGCTCCGAACCCACGACCTCGATCAGGTTGTTAGAGAGGTCGGCGTAGCAGAGGGCGGGAAGGCCGTGGAAGTCCTTGTCCAAGATTGTCAGGAAGTTGTTGTTGGCGATCAGGCGCTCTAGGGATGGCAGAAATGTCTGCAACAAACAACAAATTGCACATTGTTTATGCATTCGGTGATTCCTTGTCTTTGCCCAAGCAAGCATAAAGCACATTTGTTTCAGGTTTTTTTTTTTTATATGCTGATTAATTATTTTTTAAATAATTGTACAGACGAGTTTGCAGTGTTAGACAATAGAAGGGACAGTCCCACATGCATAGGAACTTGTGTTAATCTGCTTAATATTCACATATTGAATTTTTTTTTTAAATTGTTTACATTTAAAAACATGCATAAATAAAATGTAGTTTTTTTACAATCATTTCTGTTTATGAAAATTTTAGTACATAATATTGAAATTAGAATAAGGACGTACCGATGTGTGTGTTTCTTNAAATTTTTTTTAAAAATTGTTTACATTTAAAAACATGCATAAATAAAATGTAGTTTTTTTACAATCATTTCTGTTTATGAAAATTTTAGTACATAATATTGAAATTAGAATAAGGACGTACCGATGTGTGTGTTTCTTAAACATTCATTATTTGTCATTCAACATTTACACAACATGTTTATGTTTATAAATTACTATATAAGATTAGGAAATAAAATTTTAAATATAAATTAACTTGTATATTCCTAACTTTTCTATACATTTACTTATCATTTTTGTGTGATACCACTAGTAATAAACCCGAAGAAACCATCCCAACATTTTAAACAAATTTCTCTAATTTTAAACACCTTGGCTACGAACATATTGATTTTTTCCTTTAGCCTTGGCCTTTGTATTCTCGCACCATCCATTGCTAGGAGCCTTTTCCTGTCATCTTTGTCAAGACCATGCCAAAGATGCAAATTAATGAAACGTTACTATTCAATGAATATCAGTGTTATTGTGTTACCATTTATTTAAGTATATTTTGATGTTTAGAAGGAAATCCAAATTCACTTTAAAAAATTAACCATTGAAAAATATTGCCTTAAATATATTTTAAGATATATAATATTATTTTAATTTCTTATCAACTTGATTAATAAGCCTTAAATTTAGTTTTAAATGTAGATGAAATTTTAGTGAGTTCTTCTTTAATCCATAAAACTAATATAATGAAATTGTATTTTGCTCTTACAAATGCTACAGTTATGAAAAAAATAAAAGGGTGTTTTAATTTTTACATAATCATTAAAATTTATGATTTGTTAATGATGGGAATTATTGTGATGTAGCAATAAAACTAATATCACAGATTAAAAAAAAAATATATATATATAGCGTGTTTGTGTGTGTGCGCGTGCATGTGTGTGTGCATGCATGTGTTAGAGTAAAATTTCTTGTTTATTTAATGTTTAAAAAAAAATCCAAATATATACTATTTTTTTATATTTATTTTTGCAATCTTCACATATGTAAATTATTATTTCTAGTATTCTTATAATTATGTAAACATTCTGAGTTGTTTAGTTCGTCGAAGTATTCACATCATTCCAGATATTATTTTATATAGAATACTAATTCGTTATAATATTAAAAATTGTTTTTGAACTTATATTTTGAAATAAATTTACCATATTCACATTATATTTTGCTCATTGTTCTTTTTTTACTATATTTTTATAAACATTCTCTACGTATATTTGTAAGTTAATCGTTAGTATGGAAATAATTTATAAAGATATCAGATATTTATTATTTCTGCAATAATTATGGCTCTTTTTATCATATTATATAGTGAACTGTTATAATTCTGTTTTATTATTGATATAAAATTTTATAGTGTTGGTATTTTTTTATATTTTCACATTTATTATCTATCAATTTAAATATTTTTAGAAAAACAAAATTCTTTTTCAAATGTTTTAAGTTTGAAGCCACAAGTTTAAGTTACGTATTTGAAAGGGCATTTTATTTAGGTTCAAAGGAATAGGTTTAAGTATACTAGATTCTTAAAGAATTTTATTTTCAAGAAATGCTTAA
Organism: Clitarchus hookeri; assembly: GCA_002778355.1. NCBI lineage: Eukaryota > Metazoa > Arthropoda > Insecta > Phasmatodea > Phasmatidae > Clitarchus > Clitarchus hookeri. Next base: position 81,709 of record NQII01003303.1, read on the forward strand.
ATTTATTACATTTAATTTTTCAAAAATGCAAAAGTTTTGTTAGAGCAGCAAACATTTTTGTAGACATTATTTTAATAACAAATGATTTTAATTTATTTATTCATTAAAAACTTAATTTTTTACAGTCTTTAATATTTTTATCAAATTTCAATACTTTTACTTAAATAGATTGCATTAATTTTATTAAAAAATATTTTACTATTAATTTAAAATTATTTGTATCCAAATTTATATTCACAAGTTTTTACATTTATATTATATTCATAAATTTTATTCCAACCGATTATAGCAATAAACTTTACTTTGACATTCTCTTACAAATCCTTGTAATAATTTTTTGAATTTTTAAAATATAATAACACTCTAAAATATTTTTCAAGTTAATGTAATAGAAATGAATTTTTATCTCTTCATTTGTTAAACAAAGATAAGCATATTTGCGACATCTAAATATGTATTAATGCGGCAATATATTAACTTATTATCAAATGTTTTCCATTATATTTATGCATTTGTTAAAGGATTTAAAAAAATAGTCACCCTTTTACTAAACAAGTTAAATTAAAGCAGAATATGTCGGGGAGAAATTTATTTTCATTGACTACTTTTCAAATAAATAAAGGTCATCAAGCTTATTTTATGAGTCTTCAAATGTTAAAATTATATCTCCCATCCCAAAAAATTTGGGTAGAGGATTAAATTAGAATTCCCTCTTGTTTGTTTTTTTTAATGTGTTGATGTTTCTAGTTTTATATTAAATTGGTTTTCATGTTTTTTTCTGATATATAAGAAATGTGTTTTGGATATGTTTTGTACTGAATTTGAATTTTGCTTGTTTAGTGTCTAAAAAATTGTTGATTTTTCGTATACTTTAAAAAGTTGTGTCAATCTGCTTTTTGTATATCTATTGTCGTGTATTAGATCCAGTACATGCTATACATAGTAAGTGAGTGAAGAGATTTGGGCGGCTCTTAACATCGAGGTCTCGAGAGCCAATGAGGGCGAAGCGAGGTGAGTGCGAAGCAGCGCTGGAATGAAAGGGCGAAGAAACGAGAGTTCCCCAAAAAAATCCTCTGACCAGCGGCATCGTCCGGCACGATTCCCACTTGCAAAAATCCGGAGTGACCCGGTGGGGGATTGAACCCAGTTCGACTTGGTGGGAGGCGAGTTACTATATAAATATCTACTTAATTCCGTAATCAAATTTGTCCAACTGGCATTGTGGTTGTGTCAAAGGCAACTACAGTTGTAGCAGCAATGAAAGCAAACTTAATAATTTGACAAATATAACCTCTCCTTTTCCCTGACCCCTCCTGACCCATTGCAGCCTCTACACCATACCTACTCTTGGGCATGTGCTTACAGCATTGCCACTTCTGTTTACAAGAAAAATTATTTTCTTCTTTTTGCCGTGTTTGTTCAAGCAACAAACATTACCAATTGCTGTAGTAAATAAAATTAAAATCACAGGAAGAAGCATTATTTTATTTTTCGTATAGTTCAATCCTTACANTATTTTTCTGCATATAACAGCCAGGCAGTGCCACAAACACTTTTTTCTCCTTTGTGCATTAAAATTTTTAATTTTATAGTGATCATGCGCATGTGTGATCAAAGTTTTACCTTTGAGTTCCACAGTTAATACTCCCTCCGTAGCGGAAATGCTTAATAAAGTACACAGTTAGGTAGATAAATATGAACATTTTCTACAGTGTTTTAGGATGGAAGAGTACACGAATGTGCTGGCCAAGTGACACACACTCCAACTAACACGACGTTCGTGTAGCAAAAAAGGCTGAACTCTGTGGTGGATGTTCCACTACCCCTGTAAACAAAAAACTCTTAAGCTATAACGACAGTCACTGTCCACAATGCCTGTGTCCATTTATCAATAAATTAGTTTTTTACAATGCAAAACACTTCAAAAATTTTTTACAAGATGCCAGTATTGCATTACACCGTGTATGATATTTTCTCATTCACGGTAGATCTCACAAGAGATTACGAGAAGGAACACGTCCTATTTTTTATGCTAGTTGCATAAAATACGTTATTTGATTGGTCCTCTTACAGTATTCGTTTGACCAACCAATGTATAGCAACCAGAGATACAGAATTAAATTGGGTAAATAGGAATCTGGTGAAACATATTACAGTCAATAACAATTCATTACCGGTTTTTTGGCTTTATAATTTTTTTAAATAAATGCAGTTACGTTCATAGTATTTGTCAGATTGGAATTAAGTTCTTTTACATTACTTAATAACAAAAATTTTAAGATAAAGCTAAATTTCACGAGGTTTTATATTATCTTCGTGGCTATTCAACATTGCCTGATTACTAAAGGAGAGATGCTCTAGAAAACTGGGAATTAAAATAAGCTGGGGTTTGCAAAATGTCAGAAACTACGTGATTTGCAGCAACAAATTTGTGAATAAGGTTAGCCTGATTTAATATCTGCCATCAGTAAAAAATTAAGGGGGTGGTAACATCGCCCATCATTAGGAAATTAAGGGAGTGCTTTGTTATTGACCAATAAAAGTGTGTTACCCTGGGGATTTTTTTATCAACTGTTACCGCCTTCCAAATGCTGGCATATGGCAGACATCAAACCAGTCTAACACTATTTACGAATTTGTTGTTTCCTTTTATGTTATGTTCTGATATATTGCAAATAACTATAGGTTGTTCATGGTAAAATAAGTACATCTGATAGCTCTGCTTAGGATCTAATTTTCTCCCAAATTTTGTATCTTTCCATTATATGTAAAATTAAGATTGCCATGGCCCACATCACTTTATTCGTGCATTAGCCAAGTGTAACTGCAAAATTATTAAAAATACAAATTTGTTACTTATTGTGGTAATTCATACCCTCATGTGGATGAAACAAAAAGAAACACTATTAAATAAATTTCCTGTCAAAAAAATGTTAACGTCGCACTTTTAATACGATGCTAAGACATGGAACTATTTACATATCTCGTTGCCGACTTTATGAACAGCATGCCAGTCAATGAGAATCTTGAAATACAAGCAGTAACGGACAGTGATTTTTTTTCTTTCAATGGTTAGTTTCAAAAGTGCTAACTTTAACGTGAACAGCCTATACTTTCCATTCCCAAATTTCAAGTGTGTGTGTGTGTGTGTGTGTGTGTGTCTTACAATAATCACGTTAGGTGATTAGTCATGTTACATTTTCCACCCCATTTCCCACAACATATCATTTCAAAAAGTTTCTACCTGAAGTTCAGTTGGTACACATCTGTACATTGCAACTTATTTCGAAGTCAATGTTAACCAATAAGAATAAATCACTTCAGTGATCAAATATATACTGATATATGCTGTTTGTGGTAAAATGATCATTTTTAAAACATCTTCTTAAGTTATTCTTGTACACACATTGTTAATTTTTCTACAATTCATAAAATTAACATTGCTATTGGCGTGATCACTTTATTCATGCATCAGTGTAGTTTAACTGTGAAATTATTAGAAAAGTAAATATTTTACAAATTTGCTGATTCTTACATTTATAAGCACAAAAAAAAACAGAAAACAAAATTAATTATTTCAGTATTCTCAAATATTTACCTAAAAATTCTAATTCAGCATTAAATCATGGAACTGCATTACCTCTGTCGTTACCAACTTGGTAACGACAGAAGGATTGCAGTTCCAGGCCCTAACATACATGCAGATAGGGGCAGTGACATTTTTTAACTGTTGCTTACTTAAACACGAACAGCCTATAGTTACACAACTGTGTTATAATACTACTTTGTCATAAAATATTCGCACGTGTGCGTGTACAGTAACGTGCCAGGATTTGATATAACTGTAGTACCTTGGATGTCTCCTCCAGCGTGGAAAGGTGGTTGTTGGAAATGTCGAGGAAACGCAGCTCGTCCAGGCCAATCAGATCGTCAGGCGTGATCTCCTGCAGACCGTTGTGGCTGAGGGACAGTTTCCTCAGTCCGTGCAGGCCCGTGAGACTGCCGGCCAGAGAGTGGATGTTGTTGTGCTCCAGTCTCAGGTCAAGCACTCTCGTCTCCGACTCCACCAGGTTCTGAAATACACACAGGTGTAAGTTCCTAGTTAAGTGAAAGTGCACACTGCCCGTACAGTATTATCTATCGATTTACCTCATCAGTTAACCTACAAACTGTTTGCAATTAACTGAACAATCCTTACAATCAACTTTTATGTCAATTTTGTATCCTTCCACGTGTAAAATTAAACCTTTCAGGGCCGGTTTAATTTATAATTTCAGATATTGCAAAAAAGAAACAAATTTTTTGATGCAAACTGTACTTTAACCTGAGCGCTTGTTTTGTTACCTCAGCAAATGAGCTGTAGGCTTTGTGTTTCGCTATAGAAATAAGAACCATTCGTACCCTACAACAGCAACCGGTTTAAGTATCAGTTTCCCGCAGGAAACATCACTGCGCATCGAGCCGACAACTTTGTTAATCCACTAATCAAGAGTAATTGTGGAATTTTTAGTGAAGAAAATATGTTCATACCGTGCTAGTTGCTGTGGACCTGTGAAATTTGTTTATTTATATTTGTACCACATACTTTTCAACTTGTAGACATTATCTGTGACTACTTTTTCCTCTGATAAAATTTTTTTGCAGCATTAAGGATTTCTAGGTGGTCTTTTCGAAGGAGTTGATTTGAATTAGTACCTTATCCTGCCACCATACAAAACAAACTGCATTCTACATCGACTTCCTTTCAGTCCGAAATCGGTATTACCACATTTTGTCTGTATTCTCCATATCCAACATACTTCCATCTGTCATAAATTTTGCTTCATCCCTTTTTACCATACCTCCTCCACCACGAAACCAACCACTGCAACTAGTTTCTGTACATCCGAGACACGTAGCAGAGTGAGCACATCTTTCGCATTCCCGCATGCGAATGACAAGAAGTTGATGTAGAGTGTCGTGTGTATTCTTTGGTGGTATGAGAAGCCGTAGGAGTCTATACGTAACATCTTAAGCTTCTCTTACAAAAATCCTATGACCGTGACATGTGTCTTGGTACATGTATGACATGTCACTGACCTCAACTTCGTCCTCTATGTCCCCATCTCTCGCTGTCATGTATTTCCACCACATCTCCATTTTACATATCTCTACCAAACCATGCTGCGTTAAGGATTTCTAGATGGTTAGAACGAAGGAGTTGGTTTGAATGAGTAATGCATGATAGGGTTATATGAGGGGAGGATGCATTATTGAGATGAGGGAAATGGGGAGAAATGGGTGTGGCAGTGGTTTAAGTTGAGGTGTCGTAGTGGATATTCTGGAATGCGAAATTTTTTTGCACAATAGCATGTAAAAGTCAAAATTTTACCTGTTTTGTAATGTACAAATAAAATAAACCAAGCTATTTGCAGAAATTTTAACAAGGATAAGGTATGCTTAGCAAAAGTTATTTTACAAAAATTCTGGCGTATCCACAAATCGGTAATATGCAAGAATTTACTTATTTTCAGAAATATTTTGAAACTGCAAAAAGAATTCCATGTACGATTTTATAGACGCATTGAAGTAGCTCTTGGCATCTACTTTCAGTGTGAATTGTCTCATTTCTGTACGTAAGTAAGTTTTCATTGTTTGTACAGTTACAAAACAGTACAATTGTGATTTTGACACGTATGCGAAAAGAATGCACTCAATTTTTTTTTGTGAGAAAAGAGGAATTACTGATAGAGTAATATAAAAGTTGTACAGTAAGTGGTACAAATATAAAATGACAAATTTTTTCGTAACCCACGCCCTTAAACACATGTACCTTTACACAACATTTTTCATCGGGCCGTAGTTCATTTGACACATCCTGGTAACTGTGCCAATGAATAAACACTTGGTAATGGTGTGCGCAAATCATGTGCATTTCTGCCAGAAGGGGAACTGGCTTCACATTCAAGCGACAGTCGATGAACAAAAGATGCCAGCTCTATTATACTGGCTGTTTTTGAACAACTCCGACAAACTCCACCAGATTATTTATTCCTTACGAAAAAATAAGACTGAAATAAATTTATCACTTTTCCCCTAAAGTAATTATTAAGGATGATAAGTGCCCTCAAAAATTTAATTTTAAAATTCTTTAATTTTAAATTTATTACAAACTACGTGCGATTTAGCAACGAATCAGCGAATGGTTGTTTTGTATAATGGAGATGTTACACCTCTCGAAACGCGGTTGGTCATATCATTCTCCATCATCGTGAAAATGGAGGTTGGCATCTTATTTTTGGATAAAACTTTGTAACCCTAAGATGTACGGAATTTTTAAAAACTTTTCATGAATCAGCACGTCTAAATTAACAAAAAAAGTCATCTTGTTGGAATACTTTCAGGTGGGCAGTTTTAGAGAAATCAATTGGCAACTCTCAAAACAGAATGTGTTGTTTGACAGGTAGGCAAAAAACAATACACAAGAAGCCTTTTTAATTTATAATTTTTTTGGGAGCGCACAGCTTCCTTAAAAATCACTTTAGGGGGAAAGAGTACACACATTTCTGTCTTATATTCTACTGAGGAATAATCTGCCGAAGTTTGTCGGTGTTGTTCAAAAACACCTGGTGTACAAGACTGTGAAATCTAGCAAGAGCCATGATGCCAAACAACAACACGAGTTGTGTAGACATTTACTAATTACTTACGTGCATAAAACAAAGAGAAAATTACTTAAATTTATCTGGTGTTCACAAACTAAACCATCACAATTTTAATACAACATACTAAAATATTTTACTGCTTCTTAATCGTTGCCGAATTAAATTGGTGTGTGGCAATCAGGAACAGGTACTTAATTTATGTTAATGTTAAAAGGGCTTTAATTAACTGCAAATTAGATATGTAAATTTCTTTCGAAAAAGCTATTGAGAATTCTAGTACATATTGTGTTACTAAACACAGGTCACATGGCCCCTTACAGAATAAATTTGCAGTGGCGTCAAGAGAACTAGGTAATTATGACGATCCTATAAGTTGCTCACAATGGTACGTAATCTTAGTTTTCAAAATACTGTATGTATTCAATTTGCTGGGAGTGACTTAAGATTGTATCCAAGGAGTTAAACAATAATCCACTTTCTAGAAGAATTATGCACATTAAAGTACTATTGAAAGTTGTAAAGAATAATGTGATATATTTTTATAAGAAACAACCTAATTGTAGTTTATATTATATTTGAAACTAAATAGTACTCTAACTACTCCCTGAATATATTTAATTGGTTTATAAATGTTTCAAGTTTAGTCATCACTTACCTGCCTTCTACTTACTGTATATCATTCTACAACTATTTCCTCCACAATCCGTTGCTAACTTCCTGAAGTTATGCGCACGTCAGTGTTTGTATTTAAGAACATGCAGATAGGGGCTTAATTTTTGTACAAAATTTGACTTAAAAATACTTAATTGACCATGAACCTGCAGTAGTAATGCTTACGTCTTGTGACTCTAAGGCTGTTACGGCCTAACTTCCCACACATACAGTTCACCCCATTATGAGGCTGTTCAGGGGCCCAAACTTCTTATAAACATTTCTAAAATATTTTATATATCTACAATATGGTGACAATACAAAATAATTTTTGATGTCACCAGGATGCCATTAAGAAATTTCTTGGAAATTCATTACTTGGTCCGTCCATAAACCAAATTCAAATAAAAAAATTTAAAGTTTGGCTTTAAGCGCAAGCAAACATAGTGTCGCACTTCAAAGAAACTATGTCGTGGCATTCTTGTTATCCCAAGAAACATTTTATCTAAAAACAAAACATTAAAGTTACATTTTTGAAATTTATATGGTAAAAAATGTGGGAAAAAAAAATTTTTTTCTTTGTATTTTAACCGTTTTAATCCTAGCGCCAACTACAGTGGACATGTTGGAGAGAAAATAAATACGGTATATGACAAGAACTGCACACAGCAATGATTATGGCTCAGTGTAGTCAGTTTCTTCCCTGTGGGTAACATGGTTTGTGCGAATTTCTACAGCTCTGGTTTGTGAGCGGTTTTTCCAGTGTGTCTTAACCACCAAGAACATGTTTCATTGGTTGAGTGAATGAAGCAAATGTTAAATCAGGGTGAGTAAAGCACGAACCTAAATATTACTTGGTTGCAACAACTGAAACCATACATTAATGTCGTACTGGAAGGGTTAACTGAAATACTGTAAATGTCACGTTAGAAATGTAACATCTACTTGAAACCCATAAAAAACGTTTCAAAACTTGAACGAACATAAGGCACTGTAATATATATTTTTTTGTATTTGTACAAGGATTTCTTTGGAAACTAGTTGCCGAAGATATTTTTGTAACACAACAAATAAATTAGAGTCAATTTCACAATCACCTTATTGTCAAATGTGTAAATTGAGCTACATTATCAGTTTTGTATGTTTCTAAAATAATGTGTGTTTATATAATATTTCAGCTGTACAGTTACAAGAGAATCTTTGCGAACTACACACATAGCACTGGATATCCACTGGATATCCTAATTATATCCACAATATCTAAAAGTCATTTTAGTCATAAAGTGAATCTCTTACGGATATCTTTTGGAAATCCATTAGTAGATGTCAGTTTGTACCACATACTGGATATCCATTAGATATTACAAGACCACCAATGACCATTAATTACGGTGACTAAATCTAAAAATGTATATAGCAAATCCAAAATATCTATATCACATTTTGGACATTGGGTAGACATTTGAATATCTTTTGGCAGTTTTTTTGGATGTAACTTTGGTATTCCTGGATGTCTCTGGATATCCTGAACATCATAAGTGAACATCCGTTAGATATTCTTTGGATGTCTGTGCTATAAAGGTAGTTTATAAAATTGTTTGTAGAAAGTACAGAAAATGTTTATCTGGACACGCACCTCCATCTGGCCGGCAAGCTGCGATATGCTGTTGTAGGAGAGGTCGAGCACGCGAATGTTCTTGAGGCCGCGGATCTCCTGCAGAGAGAACTCGGTCAGCTGGTTGTTGGACAGGTTGAGGTAGCGCAGCGACCGCAGCTGCAGCAGGGAGCCGTTCAGCGAGCGCAGGCGGTTGTTCTCCAGCCGCAGGTCCTCCAGCTGTTCCAGCTCTAGGAAGTCGTCTGCCGACAGCTGCAAGCAAGCCACGTTACCACCGTCAAATAGAGCTGTCCATTGCCTCTCTAGTCTATTTAAGACTTAAGTATCATTGCCAACTTGAATTTATGTATTTTCCTCCGTAACTTAATTTTTGGAGTCAATATTTAAAAATTAAGCTAGTCAGGGCATGGGGAACATCTTAACAGTTATTTCGAAACCCAACTTAATTATCTTGCATGATTAGTTTCACTTCTGTAACCGCAATCAAATATTACCTAATTATTTAATAATGTCAATCCCACATGGGAAAATAAATGTATAATTGAAACCGTACGAATTAAAAAAAAATTCATTAAGCAGTTCTCTATGTCATGCCTAGCTTTATATTTTTTTTTTTTTTTTTAAGTCTGGTCATAAATTTTCATCACGAAGATGAAAATTTATGACCAGAAAAATCTCTAAGATGGAATGGATACTAACCCCGTAAAGGAGTGTCTTGCGATTGACAAATGCATCATCGTCATTATTATTATCACAGGCACGTTGCCCACTGCTGAGCTCGCCTGCCTAAGTAACTGCCGCAGCTCAAATCTCGTGTCCCCGTTGGCATGGGAACCTCGGAGCACCTACCCATCCCAAACACACTCCACCTTTCAACTGTTGTGATATGGAGGCTTCCAAATTTTTAAAGGTGTAAATGATTCAAAATATTGTACAGTCTATTTACGGCTACTTCCAACTTTTCTGAAGCCCTGCTGAAGTCTACTTCCAGTTTATATTCCTTCGCGTCAAACAAGAAAGCTTAACTACAAAATTACACCAAAGGTACTACACACCGCATTCGTGCGCATTCAGTGTAACAAATATTTGCATTATAACTATTTCTTACTAGGCATTACCAACACACCTATTTTCTCTCTGTTTTGTTTGTGATAATTTTAGTGAAATATTATAATTTATAGATAAGATATAAGTAAAAGTTCAGTTTAACCAAAGTAAGGTACAATGTCAACACAAGTATTAAAGTTTTTGATACATGACATATTTAGAAAACCACCAAACATGTCACACACAATTTGATTTTTAAAAGGTTTGTTTCAAAAAGTGTGAAGAAACCATAAATAGACTAACTGCTTGTTTTCAACATATGTAACCATATTCGTGGCCAGAGTTGGCCAGTGCTCTGGTAACAAGTGGTCTCATTCCAAAGATCTAGATCCTAACAACACCTTGATGTAACTGGCCAAGGCTAGCACATATGTACCTACGATATTTCTTTCAAAGGCACTGGGGCCCATCTTCTAACACGACGAAACCAACAAGTATAGGCGGTTCTTGGTTAAGTGAGCACTTTCGAAAATGTCACTGCCCCTAGCTGCATATATTTTAACGGGCATACTGACTGGCATGCGTCCAGCAATGTTGATAACGATGGAGGGAAAGTAGTTCCATGTATTAACGTTAATTTATAAATGTTCGGTAAACCTTTGATAACACTGAAATAACTTATTTGGCTTCCGGTTTTTTTCCAATTGATTTAAATGTAAGAATTAGCAACTTTGTAGTAATATTTACTTCTCTAATAATTTTACGATTTTACTTGACCGATATACGAATAAAGTGATTAGGCTTGTGGCAGAGCTAAATTTACATATGGTGGAAGAATACACAACGTGCTTACAAGCTCATTTTATGCAGGCAAATTAAACGACAATTTAAATAATAAAAGCTGAATGTTTTTAAATCAACTATTAAAATATTATATTTGGAAAACAACGATGCAAAGAAATGTATCATAACTTGTACTTATTACAAACAACTAGTAGCGAACCACCCTGAGGAGGGGAAGGGAAAGTAACGTCCCTGCTGGGTGAAAAGTTGAGGGGGCGACCTTACCCCCCCAACCCCCTCCTATTCACCGCTTATGCGTCAGGGTTGCCACCAACACCTCTGTGGCAAATATTCTACTAGACAACTAAAGAGTAGATAACAGCCGGTGCAGAAACAAGAACTGAGGGCTATTACAAACCATTTCAAGTGGGCAGGGAAGGCGCTGTGTACGACGACTTCCACTATCTGTTCAACCATACACACTGTGTTCCTGAAGTTTCATTGGTGGAAAGTCTGTAGCAAAGTTAAATGACGGCGCGAAACCCACTGAAAATAATGTGGACAGTTAAAAACATAACTACGCAGAGTATCACATGGTATAAGTATAATGTAGTGAGTTTTTATTAAACAGGAAACTCAACTGGATTGGCTTGGTCCTGACTGTAAAGGGCGGTACGGCACCGATCAGCTCTCTTGTCAAATACATTTCATCAGGGGAAATAGATGTTGGGGGGGGGGGTGATGTTTTAAGTCTATAAAGGCTTGGAGGGATCCCTTTGTAATGGAGGCTTGGGGTAAATTGCCCCCATTTTCTCCCTCCTGTGTGTGGTCCTGGTGGAAGGAGAGTAGTCAGACTATTGTACCCCTGCGGCCCAAGAAAGTTGGGTCTGCGAGAGTCAACGTGTTGACTGGCGGCATACAGTTCGTTCATGGTTACTTCCAACTTTTCTGAAGCCCTGCTGAGTTCTACTTTTAGAAAGTTCCTCCACGTCGTGCAAACAAGGCTTAACCAAGTCTCGGCAATTGCACCAAAGGGACTACGCACCATATTTGAGCGCACTCAATTAAAAAATATATTGCAAGAGAACTATTTCTTACTAAGCATTAACAGCACACCTACTAACTCCCTGTTTTTGTTCATATTGGTTATAAATAGAGTATTGTAATTTATATATAAACATAATTAAAAGTTCGACTTAATAAAAATAAGATTACTTTGTGTTAAAGTGCCGCCTTTTTTTTTTGCAGTGTGTTTGAAATCCTTTTTTTTTTTATATCAAACCACTAAATATGTTTCTATTATGTAGGTGCACGAAAAGAAAACTCTCTTCAAACTAAGCGTGCGTGTCGGCATCGCCCTTATCGCTAGCTTGCTTCTCAACCTCAAACGCGCTTAAAAGCTCCAAGTACACTTAAGGCTCCCGCCTACCTGAAGTTTTTTCCGCGTTTGAGGCCGAGAAGTGCGGGAGCGGTAAGGACGACACTGCCACGCGCATCAAGTGCGCCATCGCCGCTAAGCGCAAGACTGTGCTGTGTGACCCTATTATTTTATTTATTTTTATTGGTGGGAAGTCTGTAGAAAGATTATGTTTTGAACTAAATCGCTTTGAAAAAGCCGTTTTCAGTCGTTTGGAGCACTCAGAAACGGCGTTTCTAACGTGGTGTCGTTTTGCAAGTACTCAACAGCCCTCGTCTGAAGTGTGTTCTTTCCGTAGAACAGCGCATTGGACGCACGTTTGATATTTTCGTGTAAAAAAAAGTGTATTTCGAACGCTTTGCAGCGCAGGTCAAGCGCCAGGTAGGCGGAAGCCTTAGCAGATATATAAAACTCGTATGGCACGTGGTGCATTTATGAAGCAAGCAAACACGTCGTACAGGAGGTGCTTTTTCGAAGGTTAGACGCGTTAAGTGTGAAGGTGGTGTGAGTAGAGTTAAGGTTAATTCTACTCAGGCTAGGAACAAAATGAGTTTTCTTATGGGAGTGTTTGATATTAGGGAAAATTTCCGCCGCTAGATGTGCAGTGTTGCAAACAGCTCAAATTTAATTAAAATTTTAAGCTACGTGAATAATAAAAGAGAAAAGTTTTGCGTGGTTACGTAGTTATTTTATATTTTATTTATGATTATTGCAATTATTTTGTTTTTTAACGTAGAAAATAGAAAAACTCCGGAACACATGCAACACTAGCTCTTACCTAGTGGCGAAAAATGTTAGTTGCCAAACTAAAAGCATTGAGCTTCCCAACCTTGGTAGTAGTAACCCGCCCCCTCTCTACTCGCACTTTTGTCCTATCATAATAAAGAGCATGATTCCTATCCTCTGTCTCCTTGTAGCATTTTCAGTTAAACATGATAATGCTTGAAAATATTTTTAATTATTTCCTATCGAAGGGGTTTTTACGGTGACTATACCGGTTTTTCCCTTTCTCTTCTAACTATAGTTTAGCTATAAGTACACTTAGGGAGGTTGTCTTGGCCACAATTTGGCCATGGCAGCCCAATCCCTCTTTGCCGTGATGCATGTCTCCTTGCATCATACTCCCTTCCTTGTAGGCGTATGGGTCTTAGCCCTGAGACGCACTTAACTCCCGTCCCTACCGCGGGCTCATATAACACTTAGTTTTAAGGGTAGTTAGTAAAAAAAACCTTGGTAGAATAAACTGTTAGTGGTGAAAGGGGGGGGGCGGTACCTCGGCGATCTTGTTGTGGTAGAGGTGAAGTCTCTTGAGGTTGCGGAGCCGCTGGAGGGCGCCGCCCAGCTCCGTCAGCTCGTTGTAGTGCACGAAGAGCGACTCGAGGCGCGCGAAGTTGCGCAGCTCCTGCGGCAGCCGCTGAAGCTGGTTGTTGGCGGCGTGCAGCAGGTGGAGGCCCGGCCCGCTCGACGGCAGCTGCTCCTCCAGGGACCGCAGCTCGTTCTCGTTCACGAACAGCCACTCCAGCGCCGTCAGCTCCCTGCCACCAAATACACACTACTATTAACCCATTCAATGTTACTTCACTTTTTTTCTGAAGCCCTGCTAAAGTTCTACTACCAGGACGTTCCTCCGACTCGTGCAAACAAAGATTACTTCTACTCAGGTTGGGAAGATCAATGTTAAAAGTGTGGCAACTAAAAAAAAACGCCGCTAGGTAAGCGCTAGTGTCGCATGTGTACCGGAGTTTTTCCATTTTCTACGTTAAAAAACAAAATAATTGCAATAATAATATATAAAATAACTACGTAACTATGCAAATCTTTTCTCTTTTATTATTCACGTAGCTTAAAATTTTAATTAAACGTGACCTCTTTGGAACACTAGCGCTTACCTAGCGGCGGAAATTTTTCCCTATGCCAAACTCTCCGATAAGAAAACTCGTTTTGTTCCTAACCTGAGTAGAATTAACATTATTAGCTTCTGGAAAATTACACCGAAGGCCAACGCACCACATTCGTGGGCACTCAGTTGTAATAATATTTTGCATGAGAACTATTTCTTACTAGGCGTAAGTAACCAACACACATGTTTTCGCACTGTTTTAAACTCGTATTAATTATAAATGAAATATAATTTATAGATAAAGTATAAATAACATTTCAATTTAATCAAGAAAGTTATACTTTTATGAACACAAGAATAAAACTCTTACGATACATGGCATATTTAGGATATAACTAAACACGACGTACATGGTGTGATTTTTCAAAGTTTGATTCAAAAAGTGTGAAGAAACCACGAATATGCTATATAAGGCGGTTCACGGTTACTTCCAACTTTTCTGAAGCCCTGCAAGAATCCTGCTTCCGGGATATTCCTCCGCCTCATGCTAACAAATCTTGGTTGAATAAATTTTGCACGTGTGAGGCCTAAACACGTGGGAGCGCTAGAGGCGACCGAGACATGCGCATCAACTCTCCCATCGCCTCTACGCGCAGAGCACTGAACTGGCGTGCAGTCTTGCCGTCGATAACGCGCCTCCATGAGACTTTCAGCGGAGATCCTACCATTTTATGGCGTAATAATAATAATAATAATAAAAGTTTGTTGTACGTCCCTATTCCTTTTTTAATGTTTTGTACAGGAATGTTCATTACTAAAAATTACCATGAAAACACCCGTTTGAGCCATTTTCACTATCACAAAAACATGCATTGGAGAGAAATGGAGGAACTGAAAAACGTATACAAACGCGTATCGTTTCTAAAATGCTATTCGTAAGCAGACCTCTCTCGGACACGATAAACGGTTTTTTTAATAAAACGTTTTCTGTTGGAGCTCTGCACACTGTTCGGTGGCCTACGCAGGCAACCAACTATATAATATTACACCAAAAAGATAACGCACCAGATTCGTGCGCGCTCACTGTATTAGTATTTCGTATAAGAACTATTTCTTACTAGGCGTTACCAATACAACTTTTTTTCTCCCTGTTTTTATTAATATTAATTATAAATTAAATGTTATGTCCAATTTAAGTAAAAACAAGGTACTTTAATGTAAATACGTGTATTAAACGCTTGCAATTTGTGACATATTTAGAAAACAACTAAACACGTAATACATGAAGTGATTTTTCTATGGTTTGTTTTTAAAAGTGTGAAGAAACCTAGAATGCACCATATCACTGTCACACTGTCAAATTTTTTCCGTCAAACTGCTCCCAATAAGGTTGGTCAAATAAAGTTGGTCAGTTATGACGTCCCCGAAACGTTATAAACGCCGCCATATTTGTCTGTAAAAGTTGGATGGCTCCAGTTTTCATCAAACATTTTATTGTTGGACCGGTTCTAAAACTTATTTGCTGTTTGACGGGCCCAGCCAATGAGGATCGTGCATGAAAAACATGGCATTTTCCGACGTCACGAAACTTTAAAATGGCGGAAAAATTGCTGGTAGTAAAATAAGGCTGTGAAGATAATTTGTATAGAAGCTGTCTGAGCGTGAATGCTATTTTAAGTGAATATTGTTTAGAATCCAAAGTCATTAAATTTTATTGCGCAGGTATTATCTCTGACAGAAAAAATTTAAATTTAGTAAAGTAGTGAAATAAATTACAACATTCGTTACGTTTCTTTTTGTAGTGTGCTGCGTGGTAACACAACAGCAGTACATATCTTATTTAAAATAATTTAAACATATATATATATGTATGTATGTATGTATAAGACTATATCCTTTGAGTAGGAAAATTTAACAGTGTGACTCATTTTCAAACACATTCAAGATTATTTGATAAAATCTGTTGGAAGGAAAAATTGGACGGTCATATTTTGTCTTCAAATTTTACTGTCAATGGCGAAAATATGACAAAGTGACAGGGCCTTCTGAACAAACATGGCTTAAGGGTTTCGCATGCCTGCAGCCACACTGACGGACAATAAAAATAACGCACCACGAAGAAACTATTTGACAACCACGAAAATATGTCAAAAGCGAGAGTGCAAGCTGGTGAAGGCTGTTCACTGTAAAGTGAGCACTTTTGAAAGCCCTGCTTAAGATCACCTTTTATGCATATTGCGTATACTTCCACCATATGTACAATTAACATTTCCATGGGCCTGAAGACATTATTCATGCGTCGGTCAAGAGAATCTGAGAAATTCTTAGGAAAGTAAATACTTTACAAATTTGCTATTTATTACACTTTTATGAATTGAAAAAACAAGAAGTAAAAGGAATCATTTCAGTATTCACAAATGTTTACCTAATAATTTTAATTCAGTAGTAAGACGTCGTACTACTTTCCTCTCAGTCGTCGCCAATCTAATTAGGTGCATGCCAGACAGTGTGTCCGTTTAAATATGTGCAGGTAGGGGGAGTGACATTTTTCAAAGGTTGATTTCGAAATTGCTTCCTTTACCGCGAACAGCTTTCGCGCACGTGATCTTATGTTGGTTATTCTTGATTATTCGAGGTAAGTCTGTCGGGTAGCAGTTATTTTGTACCGCCCAAAGAGCGAGTTATGGAAACCCGCATCGCCTGGTCTCGCGACAGCAAGCCTATCCAAAGAAATACGAGACTCCGGCCGCGGTGATGTGTGCACACCCACACATCTTTTCCGAGATTCGGGCCGAATAATTTTTGCATCCAAAGACGTCCGTATTTGGTTAAAACGAGAGAGTCGTGAGTACTAATAAAAACAAGACATCTGAAACACAGAACGCACGTTTTTTTTTTTGTTTGTGCAGAATATTACATTTAAGTTTCTATAAAGCACGATTATGCTGATCTCTAAGTAAAAAACTGCTAAATGATTTCGTTTGCGAAATGAGAAACAGAACTTAGTATGTACTACGTAATGCAAGTGATCATCAAGAGCGAGGGCACATGCCGTTAAAAATCAATGAATTAAATTAATATATTTAATAACCACTTGCGATATAATAACAAATTCCTAATTATATCAGTGATTTCTCGAATTGAAATTTTACATTTGTGGAAACATGTGGGTAATATAATCCCCTTACATTATGAAAATGAAACCATACCAAAGGGGTTGCATAACTCGCACGCAAACAACCACGACTTTCAAATTCGTAGTTATTTTCTCGAAAACCGTTCTGCTTAGTGTGTTGTAAGAAGGCAGCTATGTTTATAATCTTAAAGCAATGATTTTAATTCTTAAAAAAAAAAAAATTATTTTTGATCAGGTTTTTAAAATTTTGTCGACTAATAAAATGTTAAAAGTCTATTCATGGTAAATTGGGCTCTTTTGAATTCAACATTTGAAAAAAAAATCACTGTCTATTATCATTATACGCTACAGTACCTACTGTCATATAGGCTCTCAAGTTGGTAGCAAATTAATAAAAAATTTTGTAAGACTTGACGTTATATTGAGAGAGTAATATTTATATTTATCGCCTCTGAAGTTAGTGTTCCTTGTTTTATACAAATTAGAGCACGAAATTTACAAGTTATTAAATATTCACATTCCTAAAAACTATACATTTTTACTTGGATAATGGATGAATAAGTGATCAGGGTCACGGCAACGTTAATTTTGCATATGGCAGAAGGATACAAATTGAGAAGAAAGGTAAATTGTAAGCATGGTTTTAAAATGTACGCAATTACTTCTATTTTCTAACTCATTAGAGATTCATAGATTTTGTATCTCACTTCGAAGAAATACTTTTAAGGAATTTGTTGCTGCATCTGAAGAGGTTTATATGTTTACATAAAATCATTTAGCATAGCGTTTTTTCTAATAATTGCTTAAGTTTATACGTCGTATTTTGTTTTCTTCATTATTTTGCACAAGGAAAGACTTCACACTGACAAGCGGCATTTCCCCCGGAAATCAGAGTAACTTTTCACGTCTACGGCGCAATTCAAATGTGCAGCATTTTTTTTTCTTGCCAAAACCTGATTTGTTACATCTAGTCTTAAATAATTTGTATACTAGGAAAACAACTTTGTAGCATAACGTTGGCAATGTTGCAGCAATACAACTTTATACAGCTCGTTCACCGTGTATTAACCACTTTCTAAATCAACCTTTGCAAAAAGAAAACACTCTGGTCTTAACTGTATGTTGAACGTTACGCTTATTGGATTGCTGTCATTCAAGTTAGCAGTGATGCAGTAAAATTATTTCCATGACTTAAAAACTTTTTAAAAGCATGAGTTTAAAATTTACTGATACTTAGGTTATTTTTAAAAGTCTTGCATTTTTATGCACATCAGAGAAACTTTTATCATAAGTAACATACTTACGTTCTTAGCAGTTAGAAAGTTACGCATCGTCGGCACGTGGATAAACTCACTAAGCTTTATGGTAATGTTAATTTTAAGTGTCGTGGAAAGATATACAATACATAAAAGTAAAACCTTAGTGGGGCTTTCAAAAATACTCTATTAACTCCGAAAGGCTTTTATAGTCCATTAACGGTTACTTCCAACTCTTCTGACGCAATGCTTGAGTTCTGTTTCCGAGATATTCCTCCGCCTCGTGCAAACAAAGCTTAACTAAGCTTAGAAAATTATACAAAAGGGACAACGCACTGCATTCGTGCGCACTCAGTGTAGTAACATTTTGTATTAGAACTATTTCTTACCAAGCATTACCAACACGCATATATTCTCATTGTTTTTATTCATATTAATTAATTATGAAACGTCATAGTCTATAAATAAATTAAAAGTAAAATTCCAATTTGACCAAACATAAGGTAGTTTTTATGTTAACACAATCTTGCCATACATAACATAATTAGTAAACAACCAAACACGAAATGCGTGGCGCGATTTTTCAAAGGACTATTTCAAAAAGTGTGAAGAAACCGCGAATAGACTAAAAACAGTTTTTATAGTATGGTTTTTATGGAAGTCGTACTAGAAATGTTTTCTGAATTCAGTCAATTGGATTAGAATTATATAAATTAGTGTGTAGTGGTGTGATGAGACACTAGATCCGTGTTTCTTAGCAGCGAGTGAGGATAATGTTCTATTTATGTGTGTGCCTAGAAATTGTTTTTGCCCGAATTGTGATATACCTACCGGATGTTTTTGAACAACATCGACAAACTCTGGCAGGCTACGAAAAAATGAGACGAAAATATACTTCCCCCCTACTGTGGTTCTTAATTTTTATATTATTTTCGTTCAAAATATCAAACCCAACTCGCAATTAATTAAGTAACAAATAGGTGCATATAGTATTTTATACGACAAAGATCTTACACCTTTATAAAAGGTGATTGGCAACATAATTCCTCTTCATGGTGAAAATGGGTGTTGGCCTGTTATTCCTGGATAAAACTTTGTAACCTTGAGATGTACACGATTCTTTAAGATATCCTAGTTGTCATCGTCACGTCTAAATTAATATAAAAAAAAGGGTCGTCTTGTCGAAACATTCGCAGGGGAGCAGTTTTAGAAAATACATGTTTACACTCAAATCAGAAAGTGTTGCCTGGCAGGTAAGCAACACGCAAACCACAGGAATACATTTTTAATTAAAATTTTGGGAGCGCACAGCTCCCTTAAAAATCAAATTAGGGGTTAAATGTACATCATATTTTTTTTTTGCTTTTTTTCGTGTGGAATAACTTGCTGGAGTTTATCTCGATGTTGTTAAAAAAATTCGGTATACTTTCCCCAGCCAAAATATTAACTGTTTACAAGAGTAAACAGCAAAAATGTAAATGTGTTTGGCACTGAGAGTTCACAAACATACTTGCTTTAGTGGAAAAGTTACGTATTTAAGCGCGAGAGAAATATAGCTGATTTTAGGAGGAATTTTCCGATTTAGTTGTAATTTAAATAAAATAATTCTGTGAGCCAACGTTTACTGTTCAAGGGCAAGTTTATCATAGAATAGGTGCGCTTTTTCCAGCTGTCAATGAACAGCATAAATTCTTGCAGGCATATTTCATTTGTAACGAAGAAATTGAAACAAACCGCCACTGCCAATTTATTCAAGGAGTTGAAAGAGACACGGTTTTGAAAATTCAAAGGAAGTTGCATGAACACAACGTCATGATAAACACATTTAAAACCGCTTTAAAGAACCTGCCTCAAGAGGATTTTAAGGTAGTCATCCATGCTGGGCGGACTCCGCGTGGAGAGCATGAGAGGCGCTACAATGCACCTTTAATCAGGCGTGACGTGTATGTGTGTGTGTATGTTATATATGATAGTAGTTTATTGATTTACTATCATATAATATTGTGATTGTCTTTTCCCAAATTATTTATTAGTGTATCGTTGTAAAAACTAAAAACTAAATTGTACCTGGGCGAAGCCGGGCCGGGCCGCTAGTTGATTATAAATGCAACATTATAACTTATAAATAATATATAAGTAAAAGTTCAATTTAACTCAAAATAAAATACTTTTACATTAACAGAAGTATAAGACGCTTGTGATACACAACTCATTAAGGAAACAACCAAACACCCATTTATGGGGTGATTTTTCAAAATGTTTGATTAAAGAAGTGTGAATAAACCGCGAAGACTATATCTGGTCGCATTGTATTGTAAAGGGTTTATTAACGTCCCCCGGTGTTATGCCTGAAGGCCTATCAGGGGATGGCTTACAAACTAACTTATTACCTAAATTAAATCAACACACATGCCTTACTTGGGATTCGAACCCATGACCCCTCGCACCCCCAGACCGGTGACGCACCACCCGACTGCGCCACGAGAGGTCGGCTGTACCTGGCAGGGAATTTTTATTTTGCCGAACTACCATCGGTAGCATTGGGCTTCCCAGCGCGAGTATGATAAACGTGAGTGAGTGCGAGCGTGTTACCTGAGAGTGGAGTTGAGGTCGACGAGCTTGTTCCGGGCGAGGTGGAGGTGTCGCAAGGTGCTGGGCAGGGAGCGCTGCTCCATCTCCGCGATGTCGTTGGAGCCGAGCACCAGGCCGAGCAGCTCCGGGACATCCTGCAACACCAACCAGTCCCCCGGGGGACGACTTGTAGTAACGCACACGCGCGCCACCGGTGCCGCCCGAGTTGGCCCGCGGTCGTGTACTGGAGCGCGGTTCGCCTCCCTACATGCCTGCGTTCCCGGCTCTATACTAAACGTTACAAAAATATCTGGTGTGCATCGGAAAACGCGCAACTGAGGATGCGGAGACTAATGTTTTTAGCACGGCATCGGGCTACGACAGGCTGTGCTCAGCTACCTCTCCCTGATTAGGTAAGATATTTTGAACGTACTCCATCGCTACACTATGTCGTCACAGAAAACCAAGTCTGAGACATGAAACAAACACGATAAACGAGCCAAGAGTGGCTGTAGTCAAAATATACAAGTAAAACGTATAATAAATCCCACAAGGAATTTTTGTCAGATAAATAAAAATAATAGAAAAACAAATTACACAACGAATAATGTCCTTGTGTTTTTCAGTTTTTTTTCGTTTGGTTATTCGTCGTGTAATTTTTTTCTCTATTATTTTTATTTATCTGACGAAATTCCTTGTGGGATTTATTATACGTTTTACTTATATATTTTGATTACAGCCACTCTTGACTTGTTTTTCGTGTTTGTTTCATGTCTCAGACTTGGTTTTCTGTTACCATATAGTGTAGCAATGGAATACGTTAAAAATATTTCGCCTAATCATTCACCCCCATTGTAAGAATCTTTCAAACTACCTCTATCTTCACCGGCCGCTTCCTCGCTTCTCGTAAATTCACCCACCAGGACTTGTGGCGTAGAAGTCAGACTGCCGACGGGGTGAATCCCGATTGTCACAGCTGGGGAACGTAGTGGACGGTGCAGTTTATCGGTTCTTTTTCTCGGGGTTCTCCGATTTCCCTCAACATTGCACTCTCACTGCTCAATTTCCACCTCACTTTGTCACCATCATCGCTGAAGACCCTAGTTTTCAAGCACCGCCAAAGGAACTCCCGCCCCCTTCCTCTTTCCTGGGCCATGGAATTAAGGTTAGCTATAGTCTGTATCACGAACTAGTTCACTTTTTTTTTTTACAATTCTGAAAGTGGTCTGGATAACAGTTACTTCCATGTCAAAATATTTTCTGTTAAGATGCTGAGCAGGTTGACAGCTGAGTGCGTTTTATGTAAACATCATCTTTGACTGGGAAGGGAGGGGGGGGACACCACAGAATCCATGGAAAACAGCTGTAAACATAGGACTGCCTTCAGAACTGTTTAAAAAAAAGTGCACTAGTTCGTGAGACAGAGCATTACGTTCTTGTCTCCCAACGTTAGGGTTCCCGGCTCGATGGCAGGTCCCCGCTGATGGAGATACTGTCATTGTTACCCCGTTTCTTCCGTTGTTCCACCCTTATCTCATTTCATTCTTGTTCGGGCTGACTATAACCACAGGTATGTCCCTCGGGTAGAGAATCTTGTTATAATTAGCACCAGCATCCTTTCATCCATGTTGCTGAACCTATCTGAAGGTATCAACAACCTGTAGACCATCTTTTTTTACGCATTTCATCATCTATTTGAATTCCGTGTTTAATAAAGTATTGATTTGTTTATTAATAGTATTATTATTATTTATGCGTAGCTTAACGTTTCGCCAACAGTGAGTAGATTAGAGACGGAGCCACTGAGTCGGACAATCACAAAGAGCGCGGAAGGAATCGGTCATAGTCTGTATCAAGGAGCCACATCTGCATTCGCCTGGAGTGTCTACCCAGACCGGAGGGAGCGTGGTGAGAAACGACTGTTTATTCCTCTGTTACGAGAATGATATTCAAACGATGCGCTGTCATAAAAAAGAAAACGAGCTTCCTTGTACATTAGTGCATTAAAGAAATGTGACCAGGACTTTGGAATTTCCGGAGAAGTTAAGATTCCGGGAAAGGTTAATTGGAGATAAGGAGGGTTCAAGATAAGCTGCGAAAAAAATCCTCGAAGAAAATTTTGGGAAAGCCCATGAGAGTTTCAGAACATTCCAGGAAAATAATCGGTGCCACAGTGATGTTGGTAGTCTTGACTAACTGCCTTTCATCAAGACGAACCGGGTTCAATTCCCCGCGGGGTCACCCGGATACTCGTATGTGAAGAACGTGGCGGACGATGTCGATTCTGACTGGTTTTCTCGGGGCGCTCCCATTTACCTAGCCCTTGAATTCACCTTGGTGCCTCAGGTGTTCGGTCTGATTTTAGAGACGGTTTCACGCCAAGAATGTGACCACGCTTTCTGGTATCTCTAGAGAAGTGAGATCACCGGGAAATAACGCAATGGTCCATTGGAGATAAGGACAGTTCAGGATAAGCCACGAGAAAAGAATCAGGGGAGAAAATTTCGGAAGGCCCGTAAAACGTGAGGGAATTTCAGGAAAACATGCGGAATAGTCAGTAAGTATGAAGGGAAGTCCAGGAGGGTGGGGACATCGTACTGACAGGGGAGGAGGGTGGAGCAGGGTCATCGAAAGCATTTTCCGGTTAATTAATTGGGGAGAGGGGTGCACAAGGTTTTGTTGAGAACTTGGCGCCTCTGGTCCTGCAAATAACCACCCTTCCCGAAATTTTGTTTAGTCACCAATAATGCCAGGTATATACACGCACGTTGTTTCCTATTTGCAGATTTTAGCACGAAACATTATTATCGTACTAGTTTAACCATTACTATAGGCCATTCACGGTTACTTCTAACTTTTCTGAAGCCCTGCTGAAGTTTTGCTTTCAGGATATACCTCCGCCTCACGCAAACAAAGCTTATCCGAGTTTAGAATATCACACCGAGGGGAAAACGCACCGCATTCGTGCGCACCCAATGTAATAATGCTTTGCTTTAGAACTAT
>NQII01003303.1:109367-238983 GCA_002778355.1 Clitarchus hookeri
CACACACGCATATATATATATATATAAACATACATATATACAGGTAACCAGTGACTAGGTGGGAAGAAAACAGGTGATTAGTGCGAGGTGCACCTGCCACTTTGACCCCGAGTCCATGCACAATATTTCACCGGAATACTAGGAAATGTTTTCACCTGTTTTGGTAAAAGATAATGAATGGTATTTTTAATTTAGAGTTTTACTCATTTAAGTGTATTTGAACTTTTCTTATATTATCTGTAGAGATAGCGATGACAATTAATTTACTATAGTGATAATTTTGCTATTACGGTCTTTTGTGTACTGTAAAAGAACATAGTTACACAATGGCAATAAAAAACTGTACCCAGAATTAAATCTTATATAATACGTTTTATTAAGCTTTTTTATTAAAGGAAACTAAACGATTTTTTCTTTGTTATAAAGGAAATTTTTAATGCCATAGAACGAAAATTAATAAATAAAATAAATAATAACAACAAATCTAAGTTTCTGTTGCCTTCACTTGGAATTAAAGCAAGATTTCGTTATTGTAAACAAAAAAGCGCCAAAGAAATGTTTTTCTTTGCTGAGAGCTTTGAAAGTAATTTTACAGTGCGGCGTACGAACTAAACTAAATCTATCAGTTCACCTACAAAAGGCACACACAATCATACCTTAAACGAGATACGAACCCATAACCCTCACATGCATGTTGGTGTTCCAGCCCCAACTACGCTATGAGATCGCCCACCGAAATTTTTTCGGCAGGCTCTTGTTACATCTGGCACCGTATGTGCAATGGCCGGGTGTCTGATTGCGTGTGTGTTAGAAGGTGTGTTAGTTCGTACAATGCCTGCAATGAATGTTAATGTCAATATACTGACACTCCACATTCGCAATCCCTGCAGCTTCAAGTTAAAATCTCATTACATGTGTATTATTGAAGATTTATCCGTCTTTCAAATGTAATGTCCCATTAAATTTAAAGGAATTACAGTGAATTGGTATTGTTACGTTCTGTTGGAGAGTTGTTCCACTGAAAAACGGGAGTATGTTTCTAACATTTTGTTTTTCTCCATTTACAAGACGAAAGAAAATGTTACACTTAGACTTTCGATGAAAACTAAACGTGAAAGTACGATGCTGCTGTGGACAAACGCCAACTCTATGACAGAATCTAGATAGCGATTTCACGACATATTCTTAGTAACTTCAAATATTAAAGGCGCATGTTGGTCAAACGGATTTTCAGTTCAGGTTAATGAATTTGCGCGTGACCTCAGAATTGCAACAGCTCACATGATTACATGTGTTTTAACTGGGTTGCAGCTAGCCAAGTGAAAAACAACAACTTTTACACTAACCACTTGGTGATGAGGTGTTCATTCCTGAAATCCACTGAACTGTAGCAACTAGAATTCGACCTCACGACCGCCACACGTTCAACCATAATTGTAGACTAACGGCCTAGCCATCCGGCGCTCCGAGTGCAGACTGCACGATTCACTAACGTGCAAACCTGTGAGTGGAAAAACATAAAAATATACTCATATGACAGCACGCTAAAACTTTTAAAGATCCGTGCAAACTTGGGTCGGTCTCGTTTGTTTATTCGTTCGCTGTCGACTGCCAGAGTTAAAAGACACTTCTTTAGTGACTCTCTGTGCGTGATTCGGTCACGTGCAGTGGCGGATTTACCAGCAGGCTGAGTAGGCTGGAGCCTAGGGCGGCAGATTTTAGGGGCGGCAAATTTGGGGTCAAATTTTTTTTTATGTCTTGCAGAAATTAAAAAGATTCATATTTATATAAAATGTTATTAGGTCCACACAAACAATTCAACATGTAATATGTTTCACCACTTAGATTAATGTTTCTACAATTTGCGTAGTCGCGTTTGGTTGCGGCGCGGGAACGAGTGACATAACCGTTCGCTAAGTGTGTCTGGCCGAACTGACTGCACGAGCGCAGCGTGGCGCGGCCGCCGCGGGAGCCGAAGCGGGGTCGTGCTGTTGTAGGCATACGCCGCGTGGTGGCATTGAGTTCCAGATAGATAGATATAGAGCGGCGGCCGGCGATACAAGCGGGCAAGTCCCGTCCCGTCCCGTCCCGTATTTACTGTTTCTGGTTGTGTGCTGTAATTATTCAAAGTGTTTCATGGATTATATGAATAATTTCATAGCATAATATCACCGGTGCGTAGTAACTTATAGTAGGTAAGTAATCATAATATATTACAATAAATCATCCGTAACGAATCAGTAAGACGTAATTTAACTTGATAAATAGCTGTTTCGGAAGCTATGCAAAGAAATTTCGATTTTTTTGTTATATCATACTTAAAATAAATTTCTTGTACTTATGTTAGGTAATTATTCAATGTCTGAAGTCTGAACAAAGGATGTACGAGAAATAAAACTCCCAATGTAATCTTTTTTATTTCAGTTCTTGGAATCCAAGAAATTGTTAGAATGAGTGATGGGAGAAAGCGACTTAGTGGAGCTGAGTATAAAAAGAAGGCCAAAATGAAAAAAGAAGAACAAGAACAGATTATCCGTAAAACGATAAAAATTGACAGTTTTTTTAAAAGTGGAAGTGGAAGTAGTGTTGAAAGACCAGGAACTTCAACAACATGCACTGACACAATACAATCTGGAAAAGATGAAACGGATTTGAACTCTGCGGCCCAACAACAACAGTCATCTGTTGAACCATCTACTTTTGAAAAAACGGATATTTATGTTTTTGACGTAAAGGCGGTAGAGAAATTATCAATAAGTAAACAATTGAAGATGCGTATCAGAATCAGACGTTAAGTAATGACCAAGTGCAAACAACAGTAAATCTAAACAAAGATCCAGCTTTATGGGAAATAAACGATACCTTAAGGGATATTATCGCGAGGTACGGCTTCGATCAAAACAAGTCTTGTGACTTCTCTAAAAGTGAAAAAATATATGCTGATCAGCGTTGTTTCTTGCCAGTGAGTATCTTCCAAAGAAAAATGAAAAATAATGAACTGAATGACCGAAATTGGCTGGTTTATTCTGAAATTAAAAGATCTGTATATTGCGGGCCCTGTTTGGCATTCGGTCCATTGGAGTAGCTCAGCATGAAAACTATGCGCGTCATAATTCTGGTATCCTTAGTTTGAAAGTTAGAAGTGAGATTGGTGGCCGACTCGATAATTTACTGCATGTCCAGATTGATGAAGAAATTACTTATTGGAGAAACGTTCTGAAGAGGGTTGTTGCCGTAGTGAAGCGACTGTGTTCAAGAGGCCTGCCTCTCTGTCAGAAGAAAAAATGAAAAGTTCGGTGATCCGCATAACGGAAATTATTGATACTAAAACCTTGACAATCGACTTATCAACCCTTTTTTAGCCAGTCATATTGAACGATTTGGGAATCAAGGATCTGGAAGTACCTACCAGTTACTTATCGAAGACCGTTTGCGATTATTTTATTATCTTGGNCAAGGATCTGGAAGTACCTACCAGTTACTTATCGAAGACCGTTTGCGATTATTTTATTATCTTGATGTGTCATAAGGTCTTAAAACACATTGGAGACGAGATAAGAAGGGCGAAATATTTTTCCTTAATCATAGATTCAACACCAGATGTAGNGATTTGGGAATCAAGGATCTGGAAGTACCTACCAGTTACTTATCGAAGACCGTTTGCGATTATTTTATTATCTTGGTGTGTCATAAAGTCTTAAAACACATTGGAGACGAGATAAGAAGGGCGAAATATTTTTCCTTAATCATAGATTCAACACCAGATGTAGCACATGTGGACCAACTTACCCTCGTCATTATATACGTTTTGGAAACAGGCGAACCGTGTGAAAGATTTCTCAAGTTTTTGCCCTCAGTGGGACATAAAGATGAAGAAATGTTTTCTGCTATTATTTCGGAACTCAAAACACTGGGCATAAATATTGAAAACTGTCGTGGACAATCATATGATAATGCAGCGAACATGTATGGTGTGTACAATGGCTTACAGGCTCAAATTCAAAGCCAAGCACCTTTTGCTTTTTTCGTTCCTTGCTCTGCCCACCCTTTAAATTTAGCGGCAACTGCGACTGCTGAATCTCGCACAGAAGCTTGTCGCTTCTTCATGTTGCTTCAAGAATATGTTTTTTTTTTGNGGCAACTGCGACTGCTGAATCTCGCACAGAAGCTTGTCGCTTCTTCATGTTGCTTCAAGAATATGTTTTTTTTTTGTAAGTTCGACACAGTGCTGGCAAAAATTAATGACTGAAATCGGGAAAGGGAAAACGCTAAAGAGAGTAAATCTGACACGTTGGTCAGCTAGAGAGAATGCATGTAGAAGTTTGAGAGATTGTTGGCACAAAGTCCTTAAAACTTTGGAATCAATCAAGGATGGTTGTACCGAAAGGCCTGTAACGCGAGACGAAGCGACGGGAATACTTTTTAATTTAGAAAAACTGGAAACGGTGGTAATGGTTGTTGTGTGGAATGTTTTTTTTTTGGAAAGAATAAACAAAGTGAATGTTCAAATTCAGGCTTCTACCGTAGATTTGATCACTGTTGCCGATCTTTACGAATCTCTTTGCAAGTTTATCGTAGCTGAACGAGAAAATTTTAAGTATTTCGAACAAAAGGCGATGGAATCGTGTCGAAGCGGTATACAAAATACATGGGAAAAAGACAACCGAAAAAGAAAAAAAATTATGACTTAACACCCGATGAAGAAATGAGAATGACTGCGAGTGATACTTTCAGAGTTAACACATTTCTCGTCCTCGTTGATATAGTCGTATCCAAATTAGAAAACGGCAGGAGGCCTACAACAGGTTCAATGAAAAGTTTTCATTTCTGACCAAAATGAGTNGTATTTCGAACAAAAGGCGATGGAATCGTGTCGAAGCGGTATACAAAAGACATGGGAAAAAGACAGCCGAAAAAGGAAAAAAACTATGACTTAACACCCGATGAAGAAATGAGAATGACTGCGAGTGATACTTTCAGAGTTAACACATTTCTCGTCCTCGTTGATAGACTCGTATCCGAATTAGAAAACGGCAGGTGGCCTACAACAGGTTCAATGAAAAGTTTTCATTTCTGACCAAAATGAATGAATTGTCATCATCAACCCTTACAGAAAAAGCCATTTTCTTGGAAGAAATGTATCCTAAGGATTTAGAGACTGACTTAGTTCAAGAATGCATACATTTCCAATGCCACCTTCTTCTCAAAGAATTTTGGTAAAACCAGATTGTGGATCATTGAAAAGTCTATCTTCGTTCCTGCGAAAACAGAATTTGCAAAACGTTTATTCAAACTTGGATATAGCAGTTCACATGGCTCTATGTACACCAGCGACAAATTGTTCGGGTGAGAGAAGCTTTTCTTGCTTAAAACGGGTGAAAAATTATCTAAGATCTACCTTAAGCCAAGAAAAGCTAAACCGCTTAGCTCCTTTGTGCATAGAGTCAGAACTAATGAACAAGATTTCATACGATGATATAATGGATGATTTTGCCAATAGAAAATCGCGCAAAAAGGTATTGTAAACCTTTTGTAACTTAATTAATTTGAATTTCATAGATATCTGCTGGATTGTTACCAGATAATTGAATATTTTGTTTTTAAACTGTAAATAAACGCAATGCAAATGATTTAATTACGTTTACCGAATGTACATTATTGTGTAAGTAGTATTGAGGCATACCTTACCCCGCCTTATTAGTAGTACATGATTGAGCTTTTATTAGCTCAGAAATATACCCAAAAACTATTTATTGTGTAATCTTAACTTAATCGTTGGGTTGTAAAAATAATCTAGAAACTGACATATCGATCCCCTAGTTCACAATCATACTAATTACGGGGAAAAGGTGGTGTAATTAGGACGATAGTGCACAAATCATAAAGTTACAATTTAATTGACAAAAAAATTGTAATTAATATGATTGTGAACTAGGGTATCCAATTGTAGAGATCGGTAGGGGCGGCAAAATTTGAATAGCATACTGGCGGCAAATGTGTAAATCCGCCACTGGTCACGTGTTTTTGTGAAGCGCTTGTTAAGGTGGGCTCACAACCATCCGTCAGTCACTCGTCCGTCAGTCAGTCGCCCGTCTGTGTTTTTGTCCGTTGGTTGAAAGCGACTCACAACAATCCATCGTCCATCAATCCTTTTGTAGGGCAAAAATTCAATGTGTGAAGAGTGAAGAAGAGTGAAGAGATCTATAAAAGAGTGTGAAGAAATCACGAATAGGCGATAGGTGGGTGGTTGGGCTTAGCGTCTCGTCGACAGCGAGGTCATTAGAGACGGAGCAAGATTCTCAGGAAAGAGGGATTGGGGAAGGAATCGGCAATGACATTTGTTATGGATCCATCCGAGCATTCGCCGGGAGTGATTTCGGGAGACCATAGAATACCGAAATCAGGATGGCCGGACTGGGAATCGAACCCCGGTCCTCCCAAATGCGAGTCCAGTGAGTAACCACTGCGCCACCTCTCTCGGTCTTTCGTGATCTTTCTTCAGTTGGAGCTTTGTTTTGGTTGGAAATACATTTTCAAGAGAGAAATATTTTGGAGAAACAATTTTTTTTTACTTGATAAGAATTCATACAGAATATTTTTACATTAAATAATTCCTGAATTCACAGCCAAAGATAAATAAACACAGATCCGCCGCCTTACATTTTATTTCAGAGTACGCATTCACGTTTAAGGAATGTCGTCAGAAGGCGGTGGGTCATCCGTCCCTCCATCGAAAGCTACAGTTTGGTAAATATTTGACGGATAGACGAATAGAAAAAAAAGTTACCCTGCGATTGGTTGAAGATCACGTGGTCGCTGGACGAACGGGCAACTGACGGATGCGACGGGTGGTTGTGGGTCCACCCTTAGGGGCCCAAAGACGTGTCGATTAAACTTAGGTCAATTGAAAAAAATATTCAGGCATATACTTTCATAAAGTATTACGTACGGAATCATCTTATTCTTCAGTTGTTGCACAGGCGCTCCTGTTTGCATTGAGATGAGTTTGATTCATTTTCTTCGCGCATGCTAGCTGATGATTTGAAAAGTTCTTGTGACAATTCTTATTTTATGTTCATGTTATTTTGTGTATATATATATANTTTTTTATATATATATATATATATATATATATATATATATATATATATATATATATATATTTATCTTGAATGGTTCGAAGTATTACGAACTACACATATTTGCTACTCAAGAAATGTGTCATGACCCAATTAGACTACGAAATTCAAGAGGCAGTGTTCATAACGTGATTGTTATGTTTTTCCAACAGTGCAGTAAAAAAAAAAAAAAAAGAGTTTTATTTCATTTTGTGATGATAGACTAATGAGGATCTTAATATAAATAATGTGTGTGAAAAATTGAGAAGGGTTACTTTAAATATCTTCATTAGCATTTCCTTAAAAAGGGGATGGAAATTCACTTCGTATAATAACTTTTCCATTGTATCCGGCCGAGATCGAACGTGCCACGTCTCAAATGCAAGACAGACATGTGACATCATGATAAGATAACCGTGAATTTCTCAAATTCGTCTCTTCTCAGGCTAAACTAGACACTTAAAGCACTTGTATGTTTGTTTTTTGTACCGCAATTCATCCATCACCCCCGGAGGACCCTGAGCGAAAAAAAAACTCGAGATAGATCATGCACAATCAAATCTTCTTGATGTGTTAAAAGCGAATGAACAAACGTAGGCCGTCCCATTACATAGAAGATTTCGCAATTTTGTAAATAGCCAACTGAAAATAAAATTTTAATCCACGTGCACTGAGGGAAAGGTTTTTCCAGCCAACAAAATACTTGTTTTTATAGTGCCAGAAACGTATTTAGTTGCACCGACAACATATTTTGTTCGATAAACAAAACTTGAAAAGCAAGAAAATAAATTTTGTGCATCTAACAAAATACGCTTTTGAATAAACAAACCCTCTGTCTTGGGCAAAAAGCTTACAACGAAGTATTTAATTTAATTAACTGTTAGGTTATATTTGTTTCATTTGATTGACTTCATTCGAAAATACATCTCGAGAGTTTTTTTGTGATTTTTGTGACAATTACGATAGTAACGGTGTTTGTTAGTGCATTTATTCATGTTTAATAATGGTGTAAAATCGTAATAAAACAATTTTAACAGGAAACTAGAAAGTAAATCTGTATAACTTGACTGGGCGTAGCGCCCAGGCACAACCGAAGAAGGTTCGATAATTTTTTGGGCTTTCGCTATTTTTATATATTAATAGAAACTGTTTAAATGTACGTTGAGCCAAACAAATCTTTAGTTGCACCAACAAAATCTTTCCGTTTGGGACAGCCAAATAAGAAGAACAAAATAAATGGGCTTAAACCACGAAATATTTTATTGTCTATGTACAAACTTTTTTCGACACAACACCTTTTTCGCAGTGTGGGGTTCCCGCCTGAGGCAGTGTATGAGGGAGCAGGCTGCCCTAACCGAGGGACAGACTTGTCGCTCCGTCCAGCCCGAATAATAGACGATGTGGACGAGACGGGGATGGAGTCGAGTTGGGAGATTTGGGCGGCTCTTAACAACGAGGTCTTGAGAGCCGAAGAGGGTGAAACGGGTTGATAATGGAGCAGCGCCGGATTGCAAGGGCGGGGGAAACCGGAGATCCCCGAGGAAACCCGCCGACCAGTGGCATCGTCCGGCACGATTCCCACTTGCGTAAATCCGGAAGTGACCCGGCCGGGGATTGAACCCGGTTCGCCTTGGTGGGAGGCAAGCAGTCTAACCACTCAGCCACCGTGGCCCCTAGATAGGGGGCGAAGATGCAGCGGAATGAAGTCGGAGGAGAGTAAACGGGAGAACCCTGAGAAAACCCCCCACAACACTCCCCACGTGTGAGTCCATCGTCCGAAAATTTCCCGCCTGCCGTGGCCTGGGATCGAACCAGAGACATATATTGCCAACTGATCGTGCGAAATTTTCAAACCAGCTAGATTTTCCTAATTTATTTCAGTTATGACAAGGAACAAGGGCAACTTCTCAACTTCTTTAAATATTTTTTTTGAAGGAGGGAACGAAAGTACATCGCGGAAATGCGCTCGCCCGTGATAAGTTAGCGCGTAGTACGGCTTCCAATCATGTGGGAGGCATGCGAAACAGCTGCCGGCCGTTTCTGGGTCGTCGCCCCACTCTCTCGGCCATCGCGTTCAGGGAACGACAGAGGTTATCGCTCGACCGTACTTTCCNCCCCCCTCGTCTATCATCAACGTCACTTGCCCCACGCTCCGACACACTTCTTACCGCCCGAGCCGTCACCAACCAAACAACGCGTTGCGTAATTCGCGACGAAAACATAAAATGTTTACGGCTTACGCTCGGAGAGAACTTAAAAAACCTCGGGCGCGACGCTTTTGTTTTTTGAAGTGAGCGTAGCGCGTGCTTTGAAAACCCAGTGTTGTAGGCAGTCCACAGTTTACTCAGTACTTTCGAAATCCTTGCTTCGTTTAACATCGCATCTTACCTGACGGTTTGTACTCGTGCATCTATATAGGTTGCCGTGAAATACTGTAGTTCAAAGACAAAAATATTGTACTGTTACGTCAATTTTTACAATAATGAATATTAAACCAATATGGATATTAAAACGAATGCTTACGTCTAAATAATTGCAGCAATGAGCGAAAAAAAAAATTTTAAGGTGCTGTTACCCGCTAGTTCATGAACAAAGTGTGACTTAAGCAACTAGAAAAATTTTCTTTTTGTTTCTCGAGCATAAAATGCTGATTTTATGCCAACTTAACAACTGTTTTCAGCACAACTTTACGAGGGAATGTCTGTAATTACGTTCTCGTCGTTTTCCGCTCAGACGCATCGTAACGTAAAGAGGCTACGCAACAACTGCCGACAACTGAAACATTTATAATATTTTAGAAAAAATATTCCTGAAAATGACAACAACTATATGTACTTTCGTCTCGGAATACGCTTGCACACACACGCTCCTTTTAGCCTGTGCCCCGCGACGTTTCTACGACACCTGCTGTCCGGACTTGCATGCAATCAGGTGTGGAGGTTTCTATGCAATAACCTGTACACGATACTTGCTGCTGCACAAGTAAAGGCAAGTGCATTTGTTTATGATTTTACTGCTGCCACTGTGGTCCGAGAACTTATTTCTCTCACGACTTCTGCAATTTTCATCTGCACGTATCGACGCTCCACTCAGCGATTGCGCTGTCGGGGGAACCACGCGCCGTAGTGCGCTTCCTGTGGGCGGAAGGAGTTGAACACGGGAATCCACCGCCTGCTGACGCGGAACGGAGAACGCGCCACGAATCAAACAAAAGGTGAACGCGTGGGTAAAACTATTTGAAAAGGGAAGAATAAGCGTGACTGGCCGAAAACCCGATCAGATCACACGTTAAAATCGAGCACGGAAGATAACTTCGAGAGGGATATGGTGCCGTCCAGTTACCACAACTTCGGCCCTTTGTAGTAGACGTTTCACGACGGCAGGTTCAGTTTGGGTGGCGAGGTCCAGAAAGTGGTGCAGACGTGCCTTCGGGTGAAACCTGCGACGTTTCATTTTTGGAAAGGGGCTCGTTAACTCGTTGAACGATACATTTGTAAGGACATGCAGGGATGTCAAGCAGAAAAGTCAAATGTGCAATTGTTGAGCATCAGGGGAAGAAATATTATTACATGGAAATTTAATCCACTTCCTTATTTGCTCACAATGTTGTCTGAAATGTTATCTACAGTTAGCCTTTCTAGATATTTTACACTTTCGTCCGAAAACTGTATCATTCAATTAATGAGTTACACATTAAATGATGTCCATGCAAGCTCTCAAGTATACGCGATAGATAGGTTATCACTAGCGTTAGGAAAATTTCGCGAATTTAATTCAAGGCAAGATAGAAGTCAATCACGTGTACACTGATGACGCCTTTGTAATTGGATCACAGTTTATTAGACAGAACATGGACGGCTCTGAGCCAATAGCAAGCTTGCAAGGAAGCAATAGCGAATCCCATACTGCCAGATGTAGTGTAACACTGGCTACTCTCTGGGGCAACAACCAATGAACAAACAGCTAAGGCTCGACTCTACAAAGGATCGTGTAGTCTAGCCTACAGGTTATTGAATTCGTGAAATGTTTCTATCCCTAATTATCATTTAATACGTTTAATACGCCACATAAAAGTTAAAAAGCTACTTCATAACACTTTCTACAATATTTACATGCTAAGTTCAGTTAACGATGCTGTTATTTATGAAACCTTAGAATTGCACTTTTCTTTTTGAACGACGAAGTAAAATATTTTGAGTGGAGTGGAGTGGAAGGGTTGGGCGGCTCTTAACAACGAGGTCTGGAGAGCCGATGATGATGAAGCGAGGTGAGGATGGAGTAGTGCGGAAATGCAATGGTGGAAGAAACGGGAGATACCTGAGAAAACTCGCCGACTAGCGGCATCATCGGGCAAGATTCCCACGTGCAAAAATCCGGGAACGACCCCACCGGGAATCGAACCCGGTTCCCCATGGTCGGCGAGCGCTCTAACCGATGCACCACCGCGGCCTCAAAATGTTCGGAATAAAATGTTTCTGGGCATATAATATAGTTTAACAGAAGCTTATGTATAGAGGCTGTAACTGTTGAATACGCTATAGAAAGTACGAAGCCATTAGAGAATTTCTCCGCTTTTTGGAACTAATTTTTTAACGCGACACATGGTAGCTCTGTAGTCGCTTCCGTTGGCTCTTGGCGCCATCGTGCGGTGTGTCAAGTGACACGTTCACTGTTACTAAGGCCGTGTTTCGTTCCCTCCTTAAACGCAGCAGCTAAAAAAACTCGTACGATATGGTTCCGTTACTGAATACGCTCTTGATCGCACAAGCGAACTGAGCAACAGTCGTGAACTTTTTTCACCGTGTTTGTTGAAAGTAAACGTCAAGACTGCACAGCACGTAGGCCTGAACAAACTCCGCACACCGTAGCCTTTATTTGCGTACGTTGTATTCGTAAAGTAGCTTAAACGCCCTGAGAACTACACAAATGCATATTCTACATACAGTCCTTCATTAATTAAAGATCGACTTCACGTTTTATGCAGATATTCTTCGTTTTAATGTTATAATTTCATTTTGAGAGTAATTACTGAGAGTTTATTGCAATAGAAAAGGTACATAATTCACGCTGTTTAATATTTGTGTACCTAATTTTTTACTACGCGTTATTTGGAAGTCGTAAAAAAGCAGAAACGTATTGATATTTTTAAGTTTATGCTATGCTATTTGTGACAAAGATTTACGTCTGTATTTTGGATTTCTTGTCTGTACTGCCGAGTGAGACTATAGTGTCATGTTTTTAAAATTTTACTTCGCAAAAATTTAAAGAGGAGTGAAATGAAATACACCGATAAAATGGGATTCCCGGCGCAGAGTCGTTCCCGGATTTTCGCATGTGGGAATCGTGCCGGACGATGCCGCTGGTCAGTGAGTTTTCTCGGGGATCTCTCGTTTCCCCGCCCTTAAATTCCGGCGCTGCTCCATACTGANTCGTGCCGGACGATGCCGCTGGTCAGTGAGTTTTCTCGGGGATCTCTCGTTTCCCCGCCCTTAAATTCCGGCGCTGTTCCATACTCACCTCACTTCACCCTCTTCGGCTCTCACGACCTCGATGTTAGGAGCCGCCCAAATCTCTCCACTCACTCTTCACTCCACTGGCGGGGACTGATCCTCCTTAAAGTGATGCCTAAATGTTGGAGCTGAGCCAGTGTAGACCTTTCACGGTTACTTCCAACTATTATGAAGCCCTGCTAAAGTTCTGCTTCCAGGATATTCCTCCGCCTCGTGCAAACAAAGATTAACTAAGTCTAGAAAATTACACCAAACGGACCGCGCACCGTATTCATATGCACTCGGTTTAATGGTATTTTGCAAAAAAAACTATTTCTTACTAGGCATTACCAACACACTTATTTTCTCTCTAATTATGCTCATATTGATTATAAATAAATTATTACAATTGTTTGATAAAATATATGTAAAAGTTCAATTTAAGAAAAAAATAGATGCTTTTATGTTAACGGAAGGATAAAACACTTGCGATAAATAAGATATTTAGGAAACAACCAAACACGTTTTGCATGGGGTGATTTTTTTTTTACGTTTTATTCAAAAAGTGTGAAGAAACCGTGAATAGACTATAGCATGTTGTGCTTTAAAAATACTCATCTAGGCTGCAATGTAGGGAACGTTAAATATGTTTACTGCCTGGCGCCGGCCTAGTATCAGATGGGAGAGGCTCGCTCCCTCGGAGAGCACGGGCTCATTACCTCGCGCGTGCGATACCATCGACAGCAGCGCGCGGCGCGGAGGTCTTCATCAACGCGCTCGCGGCTTGTCAAGTCCCCTCGGAGCAAGCCCGCTCCACTCGGGCGTGAATCGCACGCCCCATCAATCACACGCGTGCGCTCTCTTACGGGAGTAGCTGTCTTCGGAGGTGCAGCCCCGCCGGGCGCCGGTCCTCCGCCGAGATGCTGTAAAAGGAAAAAAATTGCCCTCTGGAACCGTGGTTCCAAATTAGTGTGGAGTGGAAAATTCCGCGGGTTCAGTGCCCCGTGGGTCTCACTCCACAGTCCTGGACACGGTCTTAAAAGGACTGGTCTTGGCACTGACGGGAAAAGCTGCCACCCTTATCGACTGATTAGTTCATGAAATAGTCCCAGAGTTGTTTTCAAAGTAGTACTGTTTTGATTTTCACGACCTGTCTAGAAAATGTGATAAACGTACCCTTAAACGTACATATGTTTGAAGTCTAGCTTGTCCTGAAATTGATTTGGGCGATTTTCGTGTCCACGGGTTGTGGAAGTTGCGATCTCTGGCGATGGGAGTATTAGAAGCAGTTAACCCATCCAATCTCCCTCGTCCTGCTACCTTCCGTTCTCCTCGTTGAGTTGAGTTGAGAGATTTGGGCGGCTCTTAACAATGAGGCCTTGAGAGCCGATGATGGTGAAATGAAGTGAGAACGGAGCAGCGCTGGAATGCAAAGATGGAGGAAACGGGAGATCCCCGAGAAAACCCGCCAACCAGCGGCATCGTCCGGCACGATTCCCACTTGCGAAAATCCGGGAGTGGCCTATACCCAGTTACTCTCTGCCGCGATGCATGCTTCCTTGCATGTAAGGCGTATGGCGCTCAGCTGAGAGGCACTTAGGTCCCGTTTCTACCTCGGGTATCCACCACAACACATTATATCAGGGCAGGTTATAGAAAAAAGAAATATGTTACTGTCGACAGGTTATACTGCCACTTATAAATACAAGTATGAAATTAATCCATTCAGACATTGTGCACAGAATTGTGTATACATAACACACACGTAGGTTATCTTTATCTGGTACCGTTCACTACGAGGCTCAATGCTCAACAACATTCTGTGGATAACAGATTCGAAAACAATGGTACTTGTTCTAAGATATGATTCGCTCTTTTTCCTATAGCCGAACACAAAGCATATTGGCTGTAATAACGGGGAAAAAAAATTGCTGTGTCGGGTTCAAGAACAACACGTATAAAAAAATGTCTTTATTTGCAATACCTGAAACCAAAAATTAAATCAGGCTTGAAAAAGTTGAGTACGGAATTATGGCTCGTGTTTATTGAGCAATGAATGCAGAGGCAGCCCCTGAACTTCGCTGATTCCCAAGAGGTTTGCAACTGCGACAGTTGAAAGCGACATCCACATTCAGCGTTGCTCAGGCGTTCTCTTCGGGCGGAGAGTTCCGGCCTTGAGATTGACGTGTGTACCGTAGAATGGAAACGGTGTAGAGTGCGCATACAAGCTTTGCANGAGTGGAAAATTCCGCGGGTTCAGTGCCCCGTGGGTCTCACTCCACAGTCCTGGACACGGTCTTAAAAGGACTGGCCTTGGCACTGACGGGAAAAGCTGCCACCCTTATCGACTGATTAGCTCATGAAATAGTCCCAGCGTTGTTTTCAAAGTAGTACTGTTTTGATTTTCACGACCTGTCTAGAAAATGTGATAAACATACCCTTAAACGTACATATTTTTGAAGTCTAGCTTGTCCCGAAATTGATTTGGGCGATTTTCGTGTCCACGGGTTGTGGAAGTTGCTATATCTGGCGATGGGAGTATTATAAGCAGTTAACCCATCCAATCTCCCTCGTCCTCCTACATTCAGTTCTCCTCGTTGAGTTGAGTTGAGACTAAACCCGCCGAGAATTGTTACTCCGGAACTCTCGGCTACTACGTGAAATGAAGTGAGAACGGAGCAGTGCTGGAATGCAAGGATGGAGGAAACGGGAGATCCCCGAGAAAATCCGCCAACCAGCGGCATCGTCCGGCACGATTCCCACTTGCGAAAATCCGGGAGTGGCCCGGCCGGGGATTTAAACCGGTTGTAGGAGGCGAGCAGCGTAACCGCTCAGCCCCCCCCCTTTTTTATGCTTAGTTTTTCCGCCATATAAGCCCTGTACATAGATATATGATTATCTTCATAATTCCATACAAGTATAATATTTGAATATTTTTGTGTAAACGTTTTAATACTTCTGTAATATTTCAGAGATGAAAACATATTTACGTACATACAGAGTGTAGTACACGATTATCAATGCGATGGATCTACTGGGTAATTGGAGGTGGGGATGCAAATGCACCAGACCCTCCACCACAGTGATTTGCCATCCAAGGGGTGCGCCAATCTAAACCAAAAGGAAAAATTAAATGATAAATATTCCACCCCTTCTCTATTAGTATTTTCCCAACTCATTAATAAAGAGCATGGTTCCTACCAATTGTTTCCCGTAGTAATTTTTATTGATGCATGCCAAATATTTTAACTTACTTTCCGTCGAGAATGTTTTTAATTGTGGAGCTTATGCCGGTTTTCACCTCTTCCTTCCTAGTTATAGGTCTAGCTATAGGTACACTCAGGGGGATATCATGGCCCCAGTCGTGGCCGTGGCTATACCCAGTTACTCTCTGTCGCGATGCATGCTTCCTTGCATGCATCCTTTCACTCGTAGGCGTATGGCGCTCAGCTGATAGGCACTTAGGTCCCGTTTCTACCTCGTATATCCACCACAACACATTATATCAGGGCAGGTTATAGAAAAAAGAAATATGTTACTGTCGACAGGCTATACTGCCACTTATAAATATAAGTATGAAATTAACCCATTCAGACATTGTGCACAGAATTGTGTATACATAACACACACGTAGGTTATCTTTATCTGGTACCTTACACTACGAGGCTCAATGCTCAACAACATTCTGTGGATAACAGATTCGAAAACAATGGTACTTGTTCTAAGATATGATTTGCTCTTTTTCCTATAGCCGAACACAAAGCATATTGGCTGTTATAACGAAAAAAAAAAATTTCTGTGTCGGGTTCAAGAACAACACGTATCAAAAAATTTTCTTTATTTGCAATACCTGAAACTACAAATTAAATCGGGCTTGAAAAAGTTGAGTACGGAATTATGGCTGGTGTTTATCGAGCAATGAATGCAGAGGCAACCTCTGAACTTCGCTGATTCCCAAGAGGTTTGCAACTGCGACAGTTAAAAGCGACATTCACATTCGGCGTTGCTCAGGCGTTCTCTTCGGACGGAGAGTTCCGGCCTTGAGATTGACGTGTGTACCGTAGAATGGAAACGGTGTAGAGTGCGCATACAAGCTTTGCANCGGAGAGTTCCGGCCTTGAGATTGACGTGTGTACCGTAGAATGGAAACGGTGTAGAGTGCGCATACAAGCTTTGCAGTGGCCACTCTCTGTGTTTGAACATTGGACTGCTTTCCTGCCAATAGCGCTAACGAAAACAACGCGGGTAGGATCTGAGATTAGAACACTTTATGAGGGTTAAGCACTATGAGATGTTCGTACACTTCCATGAATCTAGTTTTGATGCGATTGCAGTGTATACAAGTTCAGCAAATAAAATTATGAGTCTCCTGAACATTCAAATGTAGACAAGCACATTCATCACTGTTAACCACGTGAATTTCACAGCTGTATTGAAGACGAAACAGGGCTGCGGTGGTGTAATGGTTAGACTACTCGCCTCCCACAAAGGCGAATCACGGTCGCTCCCAGATTTTTGCATCTGGGAATCATGCCGGACGATGCCGCTGGTCGGCGAATTTTCTCAGGGATCTCCCGTTTACCCCGTCCTTGCTTTCCGGTGCTGTTCCATACTCACATCACTTCGCCTTCATCGGCTCTCAAGACCTCAATATTAAGAGCCACCCAAATCTCTTCACTCATCCCCCCCCCTCGCCCACGAACCCAGTACTCGCATCAAATTGGAGGGTTGATAACTTAAAAAAAAAAAAAACACTTGCTGAAATGGACGACAGTGAATTGACGTCGATCCTGCAAAGCGGTGCGGCACGTGTGCCCTTGTTGCTCGCGTGGCGTTGACCGCGGAGGTCGTGACCCTTTGGCTCTGGGGCCGCGGGCGCCACACTCATCACCGACAAACAGTGACTCCCCCTTCCCCGACCGCCACCTTCTTCTCCGTAACGTATCAAGCTCCGTGGTTCGCACAGGACCTCTGGAAGCTGCCCGCATGGAAAACGTAAATACAGCACTCGCTGCCCCGGAAACAACAGTGTTACGTGCTCGCTTTGATGTTGCCGCAGGGTCAGCTGCTGCACATCTTGGAATACGNTCTGGAAGCTGCCCGCATGGAAAACGTAAATACAGCACTCGCTGCCCCGGAAACAACAGTGTTACGTGCTCGCTTTGATGTTGCCGCAGGGTCAGCTGCTGCACATCTTGGAATACGCCTGTCTTCGCATTCTGTATAGTTGAACGTATCAAGTAAAAACATCACCAACACCACAGACAAAATAAATATGTATAGGTCATTCACGNTTCTGTATAGTTGAACGTATCAAGTAAAAACATCACCAACACCACAGACAAAATAAATATGTATAGGTCATTCACGGTAAATTGAGCACTTTTGAAAGCCTTCTCATTTAGAATAATAGTTCATAAATATATTTTATTTTAACCTTAGACGTTCACTTTAGAGTGCAGTGGAATATACACTCTATTTATTACTTACATGGCAATATATATTTAAAAATATGGTTAAAAATAAAAATAAAAATGGCCGAAAGGAAAAAGTTACAAGGGCCTCAAACTGCTCGCTTTGCCGTGAACAGCCACAGAGATTTGATGTGGGCGAACCCATTCTCCGATTGGATGCGCGAGGAACTGGAAGTGAGCCTTGTGTCTGTGTGGGTGCTGCAAAACAGTTCCCTATTGGCTGGGCTGCCCGGCTGACATGTAAGTTACCAGGAGCTGATTGGCGAACGCCATTCCGACGTGTTTGTGGCAAGTGACGCCATTTTGCTGGCGCGTGCTACTGGAGTTCTCGGTACAAGCGGCTGTTTCACCTCTGTAGTTTTAACTGCTCTATGCCTACACCGTGTGTAACCTCCACGTGTCCACGCACCAGTACCAACGCTGTGCAGTCGTCACGGCGCGGTTCATGTCAGTCCTACTGTGCGATCTCGTTCGGATGCCTCCGTCAGTCGATGTGCTACCCGCTCCTGGCATCTCGGGATACTGCGAGGTTGGATGCACCCGATACCGTCGAAAACTGTGTCCTCATTTCGGGTTCCAGCGTTCTTTCAGCTCCACCGGTGCGACAAATAATTTCCTGTATTGTCACGTGTTCCGGTGACGCAGTTCAGACGTCGTTATGATAATTTGTACCATCTCCTTAAATACTACATATGGGCAGCAGATCGTTCATGTTGATAAATTTTGTTCTGCGTGTGTCGTTATGCTGTCCAGCAGTGTGCACGTGAATAATAACTGGCGTAATACTTTGTTTAAGTTGTTCACAGTTATTTAAGCACTTTTGAAAACAACATTTCAAAAATGTCTCTGTCCCTACCAGCGTGTGTTTTACCGGGTACGCTGACTGACATGTGCCCAGTAAATTCGGTAACAACGGGAGGAAAGCCGTTTCACGTCCTAACGTTTAATTAAATGTGTTAGATAAACCTTTGTGGATACTGAGACGATTTCTTGTGTTTTCTGTTTTATAATGCATATAAGTGTAAGAATGNTGTTAGATAAACCTTTGTGGATACTGAGACGATTTCTTGTGTTTTCTGTTTTATAATGCATATAAGTGTAAGAATTAGCTAATTTGTGAATTATTTACTTTCCTAGTAACTTTAGTTTCACATTACAGACGCACGAGTAAAGCGATCACGTCCATGGCAAAGTTAATTTTACATATGATGGTAGAATACACAATATGCGAACTGATTTTAAGTAGAGCTTTCGAAAATTCTCAGTTTACCGTGAACAGATTATAGTAATATATATGATGCAANGCGAACTGATTTTAAGTAGAGCTTTCGAAAATTCTCAGTTTACCGTGAACAGATTATAGTAATATATATGATGCAACATTTTTACATCTGTAGTTTATAAAAACACTTGTCATTAGATCCGTGGTCATGTGGTGGAAAGGGACACACTACTTAAAAAAATGAACTATGCTGGACTTTAACAAATTAGCAACTAATCGGGTATTCAATTATACGTAAATATCTTGAAGCTGAAAAAATGTTATAGAGATATTAAACAAGCCCAAAACGACAGAAATTGTATCTCTCTCAAATTTTACCGGTCAGTCTACAGTTTTGTCGAGATGCCATCGTCACAAACATTGACTATAGTGGTTTAGTCGCCAGATCACTCGCCTCCCACCACGGTGAGCCGGGTTCGATTCCCAGCGGGCTCAATCCCAGATAATCGATTATGGGAAACGTGGCAGACGTTGCCGTAGGCCGGTGGGTTTTCTTGGGGCATCTCGTTTCTTCTACCATCGCATTCCATCGCTGCTCCATCTTCCCC
Source organism: Clitarchus hookeri (assembly GCA_002778355.1). Classification (NCBI taxonomy): domain Eukaryota; kingdom Metazoa; phylum Arthropoda; class Insecta; order Phasmatodea; family Phasmatidae; genus Clitarchus; species Clitarchus hookeri. Next base: position 129,279 of record NQII01003303.1, read on the forward strand.
TCGCTTCGCCACTATCACCAGTGCTGGAGTATCTCAGACGTTGAGACCACTCGCCGATATTCTTTTGCGTTATCGGATGAAATGGATTAAGGTGAAGCTAGCTCCATTAATCTAAAAGCAGTTAAAAATAGAAAATTCTGAACTTGCTATATGTACTAATCAAGAGCGAACCAAGTGTCGGATTTGATAGAAATTGCAACAGCCACTCCTGTGACTTCTATTAAAACACTAGCTGAAACCGAACTTTGTGTCAACATAACTTTTTGAAATTAGTACGAATGAGTATTTTAAGTAATAATTTTCATATTTGCGAGAAAAAAAAACATTATTGTTGCTTTTAAAATTAGTTAGTATTTTTATCAATTTACTATCGATATCACGTCCCGAAACCATTAAATCTTCTTNTTGTTGCTTTTAAAATTAGTTAGTATTTTTATCAATTTACTATCGATATCACGTCCCGAAACCATTAAATCTTCTCAAAATTCAGACAATATTTGAGCACAATTTATTACAGGCGATATTACTCGATACCTGCTGCCACACTTACTTTTGTTTAAGCTTATGTAAAGGTTGGTGCAAAGCCAGTATACTGGCCTCTATCCGAGCCGGAATGGAANTAAGCTTATGTAAAGGTTGGTGCAAAGCCAGTATACTGGCCTCTATCCGAGCCGGAATGGAAAATTCCTGTTTCACGACAGTTGCGTATTAGCACGAGGTTCATTCTGTGGGTGTGCAGATGAGAAAACGATTTGCAGTAAAACCTGTGTCAATAGTTCGGTAAGTTAGACCTGTACACTGGGGTAACTAAGTTGCGTGGTAATCGTGACTTTTCCGAGATAAGAACACCTGTCAACACACAGACGGCCAAGTAGACTTCATAGATTTTACTTCGAAACAGAAAGTTCCAGGTTAGAGTCCCAAGCAACCGTAGATATGTGCGTGCCTTTTACAGTGTAAGTTTGGGTAATTTTTGTATACGCCAGCTTCCGGAATTAACATATTTATGTTTTAAAAATTGTATAAATTATAAATTTAGTAAATAAGCGTATNTATACGCCAGCTTCCGGAATTAACATATTTATGTTTTAAAAATTGTATAAATTATAAATTTAGTAAATAAGCGTATAAAAACCTAACCATATCGCGCAAATGTTGGTCGGATGATTCAAAGGCTTCACTTTTCCACGCGTTGCCCGTCCAAGTCAGCTGACTTAACTATGATCTAGAGTTGCAATCTATGGAAAAGACACGCACGGGTCTATCGAAGGAGTCTACTGACTTTCTGCGTCTATACTAGGCTTCAATGAGCGATATGGTGTAGTGGATTCGCATTTTGTAGGACCCGGACGCGATTACCTGCCCTGCTATCCTGATTTCGGTTTTCCTCCGTTTTCCGAAATCATTCCCGGTGAATGCCAGGATAGTTCCTTACAACAGTCTACAATTGCATTTAGGGTTCTCACTACCGCGGATTAGATAAAGCAGCTCTGCTATTACCCGGAGCTTAGGGGTGGTATTTCTTTACGTTAATACGCTCATCAAAAGTGAACTCATCTCGCCTGTTTAAGTGTTCAAAAATATTGTTTATGTGTAAAGAATTTTTTCTATTTTTGTTACACTGCATCATATACCAGTTCAAACAAAGTGTGATAGATGCGAAAATAATTTTCAATACGAAAGTTTAAGGAAATACTGGAATTTAAAATATTTACCTTGTTCTGTGCAAATTTAACAGGAATGAGTGAGTGAAGAGATTTGGGCAGCTCTTAACATCGAGGTCTTGAGAGCCGATGTGGGTGAAGTGAAGTGAGTATGAAGCAAGGGCGGGGGAAACGGGAGATCCCCGAGAAAACCCCCATACCAGCGCCATTGTCCAGCACGATTCCCACGTGCGAAAATCCTGGGGCGACCTTGCCGGGAATTCAACCCGGCTCACCTTGGTGGGAGGCGAGTAATCTAACCACTACACCACCGCGGCCCCTTAACTACAAGTTACCGACGTGACTAATGCACTACAAGATTGTTACATTGTTAAAATAAATACAGCGGTCTTCTGAACAGCTGATCAAACATACGCGACATGGCAGTGTTCACACTGAGATTCTGCGGGACGATGCACAACGGGATGGAATTAGATAATAAGTAGGACTTTCAAAAGTTCTCACTTTACCGTGAACAGCCTTTAGTATTGCCTACGGCCGAGCGAGGTGGCGCAGTGATTAATATTCGGACTCGCATTCTNTTTACCGTGAACAGCCTTTAGTATTGCCTACGGCCGAGCGAGGTGGCGCAGTGATTAATATTCGGACTCGCATTCTGGAGGGCCGTTGTCCGAAACCCGGTCCGGCCATCCTGATTTCTGTTTTCCATGGTTTTCCGGAATCACTCCAGGATAATGCAGGGATGGTTCCTAACTGTAGGCCATGGCCGTGTTCCTGCTTCTCTGAGTAACTTCTCCCGTCTCCGTCTCTGATGACCTCGTTGTCGACGAGACGCTGTGCCCTACCTACAAANGTCTCTGATGACCTCGTTGTCGACGAGACGCTGTGCCCTACCTACATACCTACCTAGCATTGCCTACGCACTAGGCACTGTATCGCTGCTGTTGAATCTTTGTGTGCGTTTTACACGAAAGCGATGGGTCCTGGGAAATTGCAAGAAGGGATCTATTTTTTTTTATTACGGTGGAAGGTAATAATACCAGTTTTCTCTTAGGTTTAAGATCCTGATAACAAATAAACAATTTTTGGAGAATAGTAGTTTACTTTTACATCGTTTCCGATATTTTGCAAAAATTCAGTTTAAAATCTTGACTTTCGAGGATTAATATATTCCTTAATAACCATTTTAAGTATAAACTTGATTTTCAATAGGGCAATCGGCCCAAGTTAGTCGGTCGAATTCCACCCCACTCTGCATTTTACCCTCTTGGCCACGTGCTGTGCCGGTAATATGAGTGCTCTGTTCCCAGGTAAAGTACGCACGCTGCACGGCACATCTGCTTTGATGGTTGCCTGCACTATCAGGGGTCTTAACGGGTAATACTGAACTTGAGGATAATAACCCCCTCACTACTAGTATTTCTCTACCCGCCAATAAAGTGCATGGTTCCTACCTGTCTGCTGTAACATTTTCTGTTTATGCATGCAATAATTTTTCATTCATTCCTGTAGAAAGGGTATTTGCTGTGCCTATGCCGGTTTTCCCCTTTATCTTGTTAGTTGTAGTTTAACTATAGGTACACCTAGGGAGCTAGTGATTGGTTCCAAACGCGGCCGTGGCTACCCAACCCCTCTCCGCCACGATGCACGCACCCTTGCATGGATTCCCTCCCTTGTAGACGTATGGGGACTGGCCCTCAGATGCACTGAGCTCCCGCCCCTACCTCGGATGTGCATCTAACACTTATTAGGGTAGGTTAGGAAAGAAAGAGAATGATTAGACGCACCGGCTTTCTCTGTCATGACCACCACGGAAAGTAGCAAAGAGGTGACCGACCGGTGTAGAAATTTTGGAAATAAGCTTCTCAGTAATTCCCTCCTTTTTCCTCGGCGGATTGTTGTTTACGAGATTTGTAGTCTTTCTTGACGGAGAATAATCCCTCGTATTTTTTATTTATAATTTTTCCCGCAAATTCTATTTTAAAAGTTGCATCGGGATTTTTAGCACCACAGGGCATGAACAGAAGCTTCAAAAAAAATTTCTTAAGTCACCAGACATTCTCTGGGTTATTTTCCCGACTTGTGACTGCAGAGAATAAGCGATTGCTTTGTTCATACAATCACGTAGGTGATGGTACAAAAGCAATCAAGCAATACCGACTTTAGGAAGTGTACATGCCAGTTGTTTTCAGCCTTTTCGAATCCGTGACTTCCTTGATCAACTATATATTTTCCGCGGTTGTCCTATGGTATACCTGTTACGTTTTTATATTAGAGTGAAATTTTTTTATGACAGCATTATAATATATATTTTTTAAATTTAATTTTTTAAATATATTTGCAATACAACCGGACAAACTGTGAAAAAATTATACAAAAATATGCACAAAGTGTATGTGAAATAAACATGAAAAAAGCATACGCATACGCCGTGCCCCAGGTGGAAATTCCTAGCCCACCAGAGCGTCGCTGCAGCGCTTAGGTTGAAAACCGCTGAGCTATGTAATACTCAGTGCCGCGTCGAGCATCAACAATAAATACCAGATACGTACTCTAACTTAATTCAAAATAGCGGGGATTAATTCCTTTAGCAGATTAATTTTCATCGCCGATGAGAATGAAGCAAGGTAGAAATGGAAGAGCGACGGGATGAGATGTCGGGGGAAACTGGAACAACCTGAAGAAGCCCGCCGATCAACGGTACCGGTAACGTCCTGCAAGCTTCCTGCCTTTGAAAATGTTGGTGTGGGCCCGCCGGGAAACGAACCCGACCTGTTGTAGTGGGAGACTGAATTGTCTGACAACTACACCACGGTGGCCTCACGGCAGGGCTGGATTAACCATTAAGCATAGCAAGCACGTGCTTACGTCATCAAGGCCGGGGGGGGGGCACAAACAATTTCGAACTTGAGATCTGATTTCTCATCTGAGCTTCAGCAGTTTTACTCTTTCTTATGTGCGTCACAATTCCATTGCAACAAAAATGTAAAAACGAGACTCACTCATTCTGAACTTTATAAAATAATTGTAAAAGGACATTGTTGCATGTGTCTATTTTTATGTTTTATGTAGGCATTTTTTTTCGTATATATTTAACATTAATGGTTACATATTGCACAGCTTAGCATTCATTTGCTCAGTTGAAGTTTATTATATATCCCCATAGAAGAACTATGCAACAAGGCATGTTTTCTGCCTTTTTGCTACTAAGTATAGAAGCACACATGTTCAGTAAGATTAGTTTTGAGGATTCCATTAAAGCTTTTGTAAATTCAAAAAGTATNTAAGTATAGAAGCACACATGTTCAGTAAGATTAGTTTTGAGGATTCCATTAAAGCTTTTGTAAATTCAAAAAGTAGGCAAAACATTTCTAAATATAAATTAAATGGAAGCAAACAAAAATATATATCGTTTTTCATTTCAGGGTACGTTTTGTTGCATTTCTAAAAATGTAATTTAATTTTACGTTTTATTGTGTACATTTTGATTTTGTATGTGAATACCAAAATATTTAAGTACTCAGGTTTCAATCCGGCCCTGCCTAATGGAAAAATGAGATGACCAGGTCTGCACGAAAGTCGAATCGGTGACAGTTATAAAGCGGGCGTTCTTCAGCTACGGCACTGAAGTGGTTCTACTATTTTTCTCACTCTTTACCTGTAACTGAAAGCATTACGGAGAAAGTACAAAAATGTAATTGATATTATGCCCACAATTCCTCCATCTCTTCAAGAGTAGCTAAACACAGTGTGTTCTCTCGAAAAAATCACATTTTTGTGGAACTAGATTCCTGAAAACTGACCATATACTTATCCAATCTCTCATCGAAATCTGCGCCTACGCATTTAATTAAAATAATATTAGCCGATCGTGTATAAAATATTATATAACATTATTTATGTAATAACATATGTATTTTCAAGTCATTACTTTCTTACGTTCTCCCCTCATGCTGGGAAGCCAGAAAGGGGATGGTTTACATTCGTTATCAAACCTNAAGCGGGCGTTCTTCAGCTACGGCACTGAAGTGGTTCTACTATTTTTCTCACTCTTTACCTGTAACTGAAAGCATGACGGATAAAGTAGAAAAATGTAATTGATATTATGCCCACAATTCCTCCATCTCTTCAAGAGTAGCTAAACACAGTGTGTTCTCTCGAAANTGTAATTGATATTATGCCCACAATTCCTCCATCTCTTCAAGAGTAGCTAAACACAGTGTGTTCTCTCGAAAAAATGACATTTTTGTAGAACTACATTCCTGAAAACTGACCATATACTAGTCAGCACACTTATCCAATCTCTCATCGAAATCTGCGCCTACGCATTTAATTAAAATAATATTAGCCGATCGTGTATAAAATATTATATAACATTATTTATGTAATAACATATGTACTTTTAAGTCATTACTTTCTTACGTTCTCCCCTCATGCTGGGAAGCCAGAAAGGGGATGGTTTACATTCGTTATCAAACCTNAAGTCATTACTTTCTTACGTTCTCCCCTCATGCTGGGAAGCCAGAAAGGGGATGGTTTACATTCGTTATCAAACCTTACTTAACGTCTAAAAATACACAAAACCGTGGCTTGGTCGGATTCGACCTTGGTTTCACGTGGTTTAACGTTGACTAGAACTCTCTGTACTGATAATCATCTTACGTCATAGCTATATTAAAATAAAAAAACATACCTTCTTCCAAATTAAAAATTATGTTAATTTGGTTGCGTTAGTACACTGAAGAGCCAAAAAAACTGGTGCACCTGCCTAATATTGTGTAGGGCCCCCGCGAGCACGCAGAAGTGCCGCAAGACGACGTGGCATGGACTCGACTAATGTCTGAAGGTATGCAGGAGGCATTGAAATCTGGGCCAATTTGAGAAAGGGTTGCACGTCTGTCACGTTTAATGATGCTCGTCAGTCGTCGTTGCCAGACGCGTGTCTTATATAGGCGCTGCCGACCGCATCGCGTTACTCTGATTGGTGTATATTGCCGAAATGGTCCAGTGTTCTGCAATTTCATATTTAGTATTTTATTTTTCATAAGGCTGGGGAAAATTATTTATTAAACTAAGTTAGTTATGAAAAACTGAAATATTCCATACGTTATGAAGAAAAATCACTAAAATTATTACATGTAGCTGTTGTTACAAAAGCGGTTTTAAAAAAGAATACGAACATATTCATTTTAATTACAATTACGTACTGTTGCAATCGTGATTTGTAATATTTTTCAGAACGCTGTTACAGAACTTGCCTAACTAACAATTGCTTGCTCTTATCAGTATCGTAAAAGCAGTAATATTTACATGCGATAAGGAGAGCAACTTGTTATTGTAGACAGCACGAGTTTTCGCAGGCCACTGGCAACTGTTCCAAAACCAATACAAATAACCACGGATTACAAAGTAACCCTTTGGAACCAGTGTTGTCGAAACTATCCAGTAGACATTTCTTGGTAATTTAACGTCACTAACGTACACGACAACGAATCTTTCATGCTCTGTTATCTAAGTAGAAATGTACTTGTATTTATTAATTCTGAAGAAATGTATTTGTATGTTTGTAACTACAAACCGAAATAGTGTATATCACTAAATCGTTTAAACTAACACCGTGATTCATGGTGTGTGCTAGAAGTTAGTGATGACACGTCTAGTTTCACGAACGGACGGTGGAAAGACAACGTATCAAACAGTCATTCTACTGTAAATATGTAGTGGAAGTGGTGGACGTGTTGCGTGAAAGTAGACACAAGAGGACCAAATTGTATTAAGACAAAACATAGTATTTTGGGTTTTAATGCATGATATGTACAAGTCTACGCTCGTGAATCAACGTGCGCCGCAAAAAACANCGTGCGCCGCATAAAATACTCTCATTCACTCTGCACTTTACAGTTTATATCGAGGACATGCCAAGTAGCGGTGCCAAAAGTGGCGGGAGACAACGGTATAAAACACCGGAATTCCACTAAATACAGTTTTCTGGTAACGATTGGAACACCAACAAAACGCCTAAGGAAATTTTTGCTCGAAATAACCAATTGCATAACGTGTTTTCAAAAAAAAGCATAGCTTTCTCTTCCGTTCTGTATACATTTACATAGAATACAATATAGAGCACTTGTGAATCAGTAGCAGATCAAGCATATCTAACTTTAATGCCAAAGCCAAAATTATCGTAACGTACCATAACCTATGTTCTATCGTTTATGTCCCGCGCTAAACCGAAACCCTCGTATACATACGGTAATTTTCAACGTACGGCAACGCTGTTTGGAAAAGCGTCTTAGATCCGTCACGAATTTATCGTGCAGTTTCAAGATAACCGCCTTGTAGCAACGTTAACACAAGTGCAATGTCGGAGTTGTCCTTAAACATTTATAAAATGTTTATGTTGGTGTTATCTCTTCGGATGTTTGTTTCTCGCGAGGCCACCAGTTTTCGGCGTAGAGTGTCCGATTTCAAATGATGAAACTTTGGTGCCTGTTGCTTCAAGCAGTTTGCTAAGTTTATGTTCGCAATGCGTTTCCCACGAACGTGTTTTAGTCACTTTAGTTTGATTTTGCCAAGGCGCATTTCTTGGAATGTAACGAGTTATATTCCACTCCGACGTATTTGCTGAACGGTGAATTCCCCTGATAAATTATGTTTAAGTTATTTCTTATTAACGCTTAATTTCTGCTGGACAACTAAGTAAAAGTGGAGAAATGCAAACTACAAAATAACGTAAACCTTTATTTACACAAAAACACGATACATACAATCCGGTATTTTAACAAAAAATCTTGTGGTATGGCCAGATAAAAACTATTTTCCAGTAGTCAACTAAAACATGCCAGCTTCACTATTTCCAAATACTGAGAGTTTTGTTACATGTAAGCAGATATTTTCAACACGAAAGTGTTTTTTATTTTTTTTGCGACAGTATTTCCAAGCCAAGATAGGCACGCGTAAAATGATATTACCAAGAGACCACGCTTCCACACTACAACGTAAGGTAGGTTATGGGAACTGGATTGACCTTCATTTATTCCCGTGCTATTTCATGTCGCGTGCACCACGCAGATACTCATGATTTGTAANGGGAACTGGATTGACCTTCATTTATTCCCGTGCTATTTCATGTCGCGTGCACCACGCAGATACTCATGATTTGTAAATAAAATCATACCAGACAAATATGAATACACATGAGAAAACTAACAAAGGAGATAAAAAGGCGTGATATTTTTGCAAATTTTTTTTTTCAGGAACACAGTTTATCGCAATTCTGTCACTGCAGCGTCCCATCAGTGAAGATATTTATCAGTTCGATTCCCAACTAATACAGAAATACGCGTAGTGCTATTTCATTTAAATTGTAGCATTTCTCCTTATAAGGATCTCTTTCTTAGGGTTGTTCACGAGCTTTTACGGTTATTTCTCGGTGGTTACGATGTACTTATTTTTCCGTACACGGGGAGAAAAACTCTAGGGGTAAAAATCTACGAATTAAAAAAGCATGCTTGTTTGTGAGACCTTTGCTGTTTATTTCAAATTGTGTCTGAATAAAGCCTTAAATTCTTTGTACGGGATATTATGCAGAACGTCACAAGAAACGACATTGAGACTATACAAATGGTAAGTGACTCAAATACGAGCTATTGTGAAACGGACAACGTGGCTGTAGATGCCATTTCAAGGGACCACGAGTTAATGAAACTTTCAAAGCGGTAGAGCTCAAATGTAGTGTACAATAAAACAGATAAAGAGCAATATAATTTTACTAGAACTTAAGTAAAATACAGGTTTGGAGACACTGGAGAAATCTTGGGTTACACTGCGGCGTCAAAATAAGTAACATGGCAGTTTTTAGGGGCTATGTTTAACATTAGTCATAGATATTTAAATTATATATGATTATAGAAGACTTGCTTATGTTGTCACTTTCTTTAATATAATTTCCAAATTACGTTCTATTATATGAGTTAACAATATAATACTTGGATATTCTAATAGTTAATTGACAAAGAGATAATGTAAAATTATTTTCCATTTGTTTCTAGACGGTATTCAGTATTAATTTTTTATTTGTTATTTTTCATTTCTTCTCTAGAGAGTAGTCAGCATTAAATGTTTATTAAACAAAATTAATAAAGAAAATTATCCTGGTTGTCTCTCGTCTCGCCATTGCTGATTGACGGAGATATGAGTCATGGTCAGACGACAGCCAATCAGAGGACAGGAGACAACATAANTCGCCATTGCTGATTGACGGAGATATGAGTCATGGTCAGACGACAGCCAATCAGAGGACAGGAGACAACATAAGTGAGGCAGATGTAAAATAGAACTAATTTTTTCTTTAGAACAATTTTCACTACCTCCAAAGATGGAGCAGATATTTAAAAGAAGTTTTAATGATATAATAATTAAGAATATGGGTGAATTATATTAAACTAATTGCAGAAAAATGTTTTTTTAAGGTAAAGGTGTAATAACTGAATATAAGGAACACTTAGTTTTCTTGTATTTGAGAAGATTGATGAATAATTAGGTTAATGTGCCAAAGAAAAAGATTTTTAAATAAAAAAATATTTTGAAGCTGAGAAATTTTGCATATATGATTTAGTTGAAAAGGCGCCCAAAGTGATAATTTTCAATGTGTAAATTGCCTGAAATGTAACAACTGGCGATCCAGCGTATGACTAAAAGAAGAACTTTGTGACCATTAACTTCTGAAGCTGCAGTACGAACTTCTAGAACGTCAGAACCTACGAACTTCAGCAAAGGGAAGAACTTCGCCCGAGAAAGAATTTTTTGCTTCATTTCGAGACGTCGGGAGTGAAGAGATACGGAGCCCGAGGCATGCTGAGNAGAACCTACGAACTTCAGCAAAGGGAAGAACTTCGCCCGAGAAAGAATTTTTTGCTTCATTTCGAGACGTCGGGAGTGAAGAGATACGGAGCCCGAGGCATGCTGAGAACATCTAAAGTACGTAAGATTCCACACCGAGGGACATCGGGGGAGAATTTTTCCGTGAGACGCAAGTGCAGAAGAGAGAGAAGGAAAAATTTTTTTTTTCCTTCAAGTTTGGAGGAAAACTTTTAAGTACACATTGTGAAAATTTTTTTTGAATTTATGGTAAAAAAAAATAGTAATGACAAGGAAAATTTGGAATTTTTTTGGGATTCGAGCAAAAGGTACAGTATAAAAACTACAGTATAAAAACAAACAAGTAATNGGAAAATTTGGAATTTTTTTGGGATTCGAGCAAAAGGTACAGTATAAAAACTACAGTATAAAAACAAACAAGTAATATGGAAAGCATTTTTTCTCGTATAGTAGAGAAACTCGAAACAATGCAGAAAACATTGCAAACAGAAATACAGTTAGAGCTGGTTATTGAAACCATGAAAAAAATAAATAGCAGAAATTGAGGTGATACAAAAGGGTAATGAAATTATGCAGAAATAAATGCAAACGGTAAGAGTGTGTGGCGAAACCATGCAGAAAAAATGCAAAGCTATTGTGAGGTTATGCTGAAAAAAATTCAAACTGATAGGATTAAAAATTTGGAAAAAAAAAATTTCAAGGTAGTGAGCATAATCATAGGGAATGGAAAGAAAATTTAAATGACAAAAATTTGAACAAAATTATGAGGTTCGCGGAGTTGAAATAGGAGTTCNTAGGGAATGGAAAGAAAATTTAAATGACAAAAATTTGAACAAAATTATGAGGTTCGCGGAGTTGAAATAGGAGTTGACAAGGAAGGTAATTGTAAAGAGGAAGTAAGGAGTAAACAAGGTTCTGTATCATTAGATGAGGTAATGTGCAAACAAAGTTGTTTTACAAGAAAGGATCAGGTAATTTTGGATGCAAACGAGGATATTATTTTTGAAAGGGTAGTGGAATTTTTTTTTTTAAACNTAGGGAATGGAAAGAAAATTTAAATGACAAAAATTTGAACAAAATTATGAGGTTCGCGGAGTTGAAATAGGAGTTCACAAGGAAGGTAATTGTAAAGAGGAAGTAAGGAGTAAACAAGGTTCTGTATCATTAGATGAGGTAATGTGCAAACAAAGTTGTTTTACAAAGAAAGGATCAGGTAATTTTGGATGCAAACGAGGATATTATTTTTGAAAGGGTAGTGGAATTTTTTTTTTTAAACNAAGAAAGGATCAGGTAATTTTGGATGCAAACGAGGATATTATTTTTGAAAGGGTAGTGGAATTTTTTTTTTTAAACAATGGGGAGATCATAAAATGCATGGTAGAGGGGAAAGTAATGTTGAATTCATTGGTGTATTCAGATAAACAACCAGGGCAAATAGATAAAACTAGGGAAAATTGTAATAAAAGGGGATTGATACAATTTGAATATTATATATACAAGGCGAAAAGGGCAATGAGAAACAAGGGTAAGTAAGGTTGAAATATCGCGCGGGGAAGGGGAGGGCTCATATGAAACACAGGGACAAACATGCAAAATTAAAGTAAGATTGAAATAATCGATGTGGGCAAAATTTGGCGAGGAACACAAAAACAGGAAAAGATTGAGTAAAAGGAAGAGGAAAAAGTGTTAAAATTCAGTCAATTAATGAAAGGAAATTGTTGCACTACTGTAGGGAAAAGGCAAGGAGGAAAAAAAAGAGTGTTAAAGGTCAGGAAAGAAAAGAGGAAAAATGAAATTCTGTGTGAGAAAGGTAATAAGAGAAAAAATAAAGGGGGAATGGAGGGGGTGGGGATAAGAAGGGTTGGAAGTAAATGAAAAAGAAAGAAAATTAAATGATATAGACAGACCAGACAAATTAAGATAATAAATTAATTGTTTATAATTATTGTATGTAAGAAAAATAATGTTTTCTTATTCAGAAAAATTTGTAAAGTAAAAATGTCATAGGGATAATACGTTTATTTTAAGGAAAAAGTTTATAAAGTATTTAGGTAAGAATTGTATTTTTTAAGTTAAAGGAACATTATATTATAAATATTTGTATTACAATAGCAAAGAAGGCGCAAATTTTTCATAGAAAAGTAATATGCTACAAAAGGTAGTTAAATGCATCCATGGAGAAGTGACATGTTAGGATAAATCTTGTAAAAGGAATAAAAGTTTTTTTTTATTAATAAATGAAATATCTGACACAAACCAGGCCACATATATCATAATAAATATAACAAGAAATAAAAACCATGAATCAAAGATAATATGTATACTGATGCAGGTAGAGTGTCTAGATGCGAATGTAGTTGTAACTATCTGGGTAGAGTGCGATATACATATATTCAAAATTAGTTATAAATAATTTGGCTTAGATGACAAAACACCAATTAATAAGTATTGTGATTGTTGAAAAAAACACCAGGGAGGAAATAGTGTAATAAGTAAACACAAACTGTATTAAATTGGTATGAACAAATAATTTTTTTTNAAAAACACCAGGGAGGAAATAGTGTAATAAGTAAACACAAACTGTATTAAATTGGTATGAACAAATAATTTTTTTTTGGAAACCTAAAATATTAATATTTTTTTCAACTGGATAAAGACTTTGGAAAAAGCTTTAAGTGAAAGCTTTAATTAATGAATTACTGTAAGATTATAACATTGGGATATAATGATTGTGAATTTTGAAAAAGAAAAGACTTTAAGTACCTGTTTTAATTNGGAAACCTAAAATATTAATATTTTTTTTAACTGGATAAAGACTTTGGAAAAAGCTTTAAGTGAAAGCTTTAATTAATGAATTACTGTAAGATTATAACATTGGGATATAATGATTGTGAATTTTGAAAAAGAAAAGACTTTAAGTACCTGTTTTAATTAATGAGCTATTGGAAGATTATAACATAGATATATAATGATTGTGAATTGTGAATTTTAATGTAAAAAGCATATTGCAGCAATGGTAGAAAACTAGCACTTAAATTGATTTCGGTTTGTAACAAATTTATAAAAAAAATTCCAAGCCTTGAAAAAAGGGGAGGGGGGGTTTATGTGTAACATTGCAGTTTTTAGGGGTTATGTTTAACGTTAGTCGTGGATATTTTAATTATATATGATAACAGAGTACTTGCTTATGTTGTCACTTTCTTTAATATAATTTCCAAATTACGTTTTATTATATGAGTTAACAATATAATCTTAGAATATTCTAATAGTTAATTGACAAAGAGATCTTGTAAAATTATTGTCCACTTGTTTCTAGACGGTATTCAGTATTAATATTTTATTTGTTATTTTTCATTTCTTCTGTAGAGGGTAGTCAGCATTAAATGTTTATTAAACAAAAGTAATAAAGAAAATCATCCTGGTGGTCTCTTGTCTCGCCATTGCTGATTGACGGAGATATGAGTCATGGTCAGACGACAGCCAATCAGAGGACAGGAGACAACATAANTCGCCATTGCTGATTGACGGAGATATGAGTCATGGTCAGACGACAGCCAATCAGAGGACAGGAGACAACATAAGTAAGGCAGATGTAAAATAGAACTAATTTTTCTTTAGAACAATTTTCACCACCTCCAAAGATGGACTTGGATATTTAAAAGAAGTTTGAGTGATATAATAATTAAAAATAGGTGAATTTTATTAAACTAATTGCAGTAAGATGTTTTTTAAGGTAAAGGTGTAATAACCAAATATCAGGACCATTTAATTTTATTGTATTTGAGAAGATTGATGAAAAATTAGATAAATGTGCTGAAGAAGAATATTTTTTAATAAAAAAATATTTTGAAGATGAGAAATGTTGCATATGTAATTTAGTTTTAAAGGCGCCCGACGTGATAATTAACTATTTGTGAATTGTCTGGAATGTAACAAACTCGTGCTAATAAGTGCTCGTTAATGTGAAGGAACGTTAAATGTTAGTTCGCCCACTCTCTGACGAAGTGTGTCGTAAACATCTGAATTCCGTTGTGGTCCTATTTGAAACCCGTTGAGTGCTGCGTCATCGTCGCCAGCCACAAGTTCGCGCCGCAATTCTTAGAATCATGAATGACAATACTTTTGTTTTTCTCTTTGCCCTTTCCTGCTCTCTTTAGCTGTTTTCGTAACCACGTCAACGTTCTTGTAATGAGAACAATAACTACTGTTTTTATATCTCACTGTAAGGCAGAGAACCATAACGGGATGTAAATCGTTGTAAAATAATTCAGATATCACGTATTAGTCTACCTTTTCATACATTCGGAAAGAAATTTAAAAATTAAGATAATGTTAATTTACTATCTGAAATTGTACCAGATATATTGTTGTCAACGTGATTTTTAAGGATGTAAAATACTTAATCCCAAATAGATCTTCGTGCTCTTATTCCCTCTTCCGACGTTTCAATGTTTATTTCTACCGCGTTAAAATATTTTACTCTAATTTATATTACATTTTGACTTGGACAGTGTTTTATTCACTATCCTCGTTGTCTTTAACTTCCGTCAGCGATTTTTACGCTACTTGAACACTCTTCCCTGTCCTTCAGGAGACGGAAAATTCAGCGAAATAACCAACTATCAGAAGCCCGGCGCCGCCAAAAATCAAAGTCCGGGTTGAGTTGAGAGATATGGCAGTCTGAAGTGCCCATGGGTGCCAAGTAAAATGGGGATCCACTGTTAAAAAATGCCATGTATTAACGGAAATTTTTACGGAAATGTACAATAAATATACGGAGATGCGATTTGTATAGTCGAAAAACGGAGCTGAGCCTCGTAAATAAAAAATTCGGAAAGTTTCCGTGTTTATTACGGCTGTGGGTTTCCGAAACGAACAACGCCAAAACAATATGAAGCTTTCTATGCCACTGTGACAGAAACATTTCCATTTTTGTGGAAGTTAAGCCATCCAAGCTACTAAAACTTATTCCTTCAAAAATCAAAAAGTAGTTTTTCAGGCACGTGTAACAGTTGGCAAAACTTAAAACATTGAAACATTACTAGAAACTGAAAAAGTCATGCGTGTCACATTCATACAAATAAAATATATATGGCCTCTATTTTGGCGTGAAGGTCGTAGGCCGAAGTATGTGGTAAGACTCACGGGTTCCACGACTTTTGATCCGTATTGAAATCTCGGCCCAGTGTGACACATTTTAACTTTATGATATTCCATTTTTAAACTAGCTAAAATACTTGCGTAGCGAAAAATTAAAGATTATTTTCGTAATCTATCTCTTTTTTTTACTGTAATTACAGGAAAACTAAGTAGCAAGTTCACGGAGAGGTTCTGTGAGTTCACAAGAAGTTATGTGAAAAAGCAACGTGTCCGTAATTTCACGGAGAGTTCTGGAGATTTTTTTACTCGCAAAATGACGGGAATTATTTTTNGAAAAAGCAACGTGTCCGTAATTTCACGGAGAGTTCTGGAGATTTTTTTACTCGCAAAATGACGGGAATTATTTTTATAGGCTGTAAACAGTAAAATGAGCGCTTCTGAAAGCCCTGCTTAAGATCTACTTGTATGCACGTTGTGTATTCTTCCGCCTTATGTAAAATTAGCATTGCCATGTGCCTCGTCACTTTATTCATGCGTCGGGCAAGTGAAACTGAGAAATTGTTAATAAAGTAATTATTTTACTAATGTGCTCACTTTAAAACTTCGGTGCATTAAAAAAAATAGAAAACGANAAATTGTTAATAAAGTAATTATTTTACTAATGTGCTCACTTTAAAACTTCGGTGCATTAAAAAAAATAGAAAACGAAAGAAATAATTTATGTTACCACAAATGGTTACCTAACACTTTTATTCAACGTTAAAATATGGAACTATTTTCAATCCATCGTTACCAACATCACTGGGCGCATGTCACTCAGTTCATCCGTTAAAATATATGCAGGCAGGGGCAGTGACTTTTTTTTCTAAGGTTGGTTAACTTTATCGTGAACAACCTTTTAACAGCGTGGAGCAGCGAAGGATTGCAAGTTGGAGCAACCCCCGAGAAAACTTGCCGTCCATAGGCAACGGCCGCCACGTTTGCCACGTGTGGTGCTCTGGATTGACCCCTCGAGCACTGAACAACCCGTTACGGCTATTCTGTACACGTCATAATTCTTAAGGCCCGGCTTCGCCCATTGGTCAGAAATTCTTCGTTTTCGTGTCATAATTTCGGATTCGTAGTGATTACTGACAATGTACGATTACAGAAAATGTACATTTTACGAGGAGTTTAATATTTTTGTGCGTAATTTTAATTGTGTGTTATCAGCTTGTTGCAAAATGCCAGGAACATATTTATATTTTATCAATAAGTAACTGCCTTATTCCATACAGAAAATAACACACAGTGAAAATGAGATACAAGAGTGTTACACAACTAGTGAATGGTAAATTTTCTATAATCACACATTTCCAATAATACCTCTGAAACTAAAATTATGACGCGAAAACGAAGACTTTATGCATAATAGGCACCATCTGGTTAGAGGTATTTTGTGCGTCCGAGGCCTGGAAGCGCGGGAGCTTTAAGGGCGACCTAGTAACGCGCATCGAATGCCTGGTCGCCTTTACGTGCACGGCACTGACTGAACTCGCGTGCAATCTTTCTCTCGCTGGCCCCGCCTCATAAAACTTTCAGTGGCAGTTTAGTCAAATTATGGTGTAATAATACAGAAAAAGGTATGCGGCATGTAACTATATGGTAAATAGCCTATACCGAAAACAAATACAATTTATAATTGAAAATTTACTCTATTAACATAACAGATGNACTATATGGTAAATAGCCTATACCGAAAACAAATACAATTTATAATTGAAAATTTACTCTATTAACATAACAGATGACGCAAGGCACCACTGGGTTGTGGACGGAACCAGACTGCGTCGGCCTCGCACTTGTATTGAACGAAACGTTGCCAGATTTACAGTTACCTGTATAGAGTAACCAGATATCTGGCACTCAAAGAGAGGACGTGTTCAAGTAACTCGCATTAAAAAAGAGGACACTTGCAAGAAAAATTATACGAAGAAAGCGGACCCCACAATTTTACAATGGAAATTTACAAAATCAGTAAAGCAGCAGGTCTGTTGAAAAATCGTATCCAAAAATCGGTTCCGTATCGCTTTTAAATAATACAAAATATTTTATTCGCAACCAGATGAAGTGATAGTCACGTTAACTCTGAATATGAAAGTCAATTCAATTTAATTTGTAGACATTGCAGAATATTTCGCAAGTAAGTAAAATATAAGTATTCACTCAAAACACAGTTGTACATAAGCACTGGGCACAATTTTTTTAATGACAGATAATCACTCTTGCACACCTCAGTTTCAAATACATTTCGATTGTGTTACTTTGACAACTTTATTCGTTCTAAAAGGTTTCTGAACTTATACTTGTAAAACAAATAATAGCCATAGAAAAATATGACTATTGATAAAGATAAACGATTTACGTAATATTCTCCAAAACGTTTACACTTATGCAAGAAGTTCGTTGTCGCCGTTACTAAATGGCTAACGACATATAAAAAAAAACCCCCACAAAATTGCAAAGCTTCGCTCTTTCACTTTTATTGGAAAAAGAGGACATTTCGATTTTTTTTTCGTAAAGACCCGGCCGGACAGTTTACAAGTTTACATGTCCGGGTAAAAGAGGACATCTGGTAACCCTATACCCGTAGGACTTTTGTTTGAGTCGCAATTATTCATTTANACATGTCCGGGTAAAAGAGGACATCTGGTAACCCTATACCCGTAGGACTTTTGTTTGAGTCGCAATTATTCATTTATGAATGAGTCACAGACATCTGGCATAAATCTATCAATTTTGGGCGAGTTACAATAGCTTAGCGAAATACTAATATTTTTTTTTAGGAAGTCACAAGGTTTCAGTATGGATATAGCGTTATCGGCGAAAAGCAATCGAGCGTCATACAACTACGATTCGGATAAAACACAACTGCTCATTATACACCCGGGTATAAGCTGTTCACGGTAAATGGGAGCACTTTTGAAAACCCTGCTTAAGATCTACTTCTATGCCCATTGTGTATTCTTCCTGTATTTTTCCATGGATCTGGTAATTTTATTTAAGTGTCATAACAGTGAAACTATAAAATTGTGTTTAAAAAAAAAAGTAAATATTTTACAAATTTGATAATTCTTACCATTACGTGCATTAAAAAACAGAAAACAGACATAGACCAACTTTCCCTCCGTCGTTACCAACTTAACTGGGCGCATGCCAGTCAGTGCGCTCGTTAAAATACGTACAGGTAGGGACAGCGGCATTTTTCAATGGTTGCTTTCAAAAGCGCTCAAATAACCGTGAACAACCTACACTTATAAGTATGTAGGTAGTTGGGCTTAACGCCTCGTCGACAGCGAGGTCATTACAGACGGAGCAAGCTGCTCATGGAAGCGGGAACGTGGAAGGAGTTGGCAGTGGCTTGTAGTAAGGAACCATCTCAGCATTCGCCTGGGGTGATTTCGGGAAACCGTAGACAACTGAAATCAGAATGGCCGGACAGGGATTCGAAACTCCAGTCCAAAGGTTTAGCACTGCACCACCTCACTCGGTAGTATACACCTAGAAATTTTGGTTAATCGCATCTGTTGAACACGTATTTTTTAGTGAGTTACAGTTGTTCAGCATACGTGTATTCTTTTTTTGTGAACCACAAGGGTCAATCTTGTGGTGACGGTAACAGGTTAAGTGCTATGCAAAGTTAGCTCAAGCCACTTTACAAACATGTATTTCTCAGCCACTTGGAACCCTGTGGGCTACGGTGGTTGAGCGGTTAGATTGCTCGCCTCCCACCAAGGAGGACCGGGTTCAATCCTCGACCGGGTCACTCCAATATTTTCGCAAGTGGGAATCGTGCCGGACGATGCCGCTGGTCGGCGGGTNGTTCAATCCTCGACCGGGTCACTCCAATATTTTCGCAAGTGGGAATCGTGCCGGACGATGCCGCTGGTCGGCGGGTTTTTATCGGGGATCTCCCGTTTCCCCCGTCCTTGCATTCCGTCGCTGTTCAATTCTTACCTCATTTCACCCTCATCGGTTCTCAAGACCTCGTTGTTAAGAGCCGCCCAAATCTCTCTCAACTCAATNGTTCAATCCTCGACCGGGTCACTCCAATATTTTCGCAAGTGGGAATCGTGCCGGACGATGCCGCTGGTCGGCGGGGTTTTATCGGGGATCTCCCGTTTCCCCCGTCCTTGCATTCCGTCGCTGTTCCATTCTTACCTCATTTCACCCTCATCGGTTCTCAAGACCTCGTTGTTAAGAGCCGCCCAAATCTCTCTCAACTCAATTTGGAGCCCTATTTATAGGCACCGCCGAAGAGGTAATTGCTTGCACATGGGACAGTCGACGCATTACAAAAAGACATTCGGCAAGTCTGTATAGACAGTGTGCATGTTCATCCCATACTTTCTCTTGGGGATCTGAGCAACTTAACATCTCAGAAATCCCGGGGGTGCATAACTTAATTTGAGATGTGTAAAATACGCTGGAGGCCAGGCGATGAAGAGAAGGGGCCCCCTAGGAGTGCGACTCGTCCGCCGAACACGTCCATTCTAATGCGCCCACCGCGACCTTGACGACACGGCGAGGAGTATTTGCGCCCTTGTTGCGCGCGAGGCGGCCTGTAGATGAGGCAACAATCTGGACCAATCAGGGATTGATGTGCTGACGCGGCCGCGGAATGGCTCGGCCATGAGACGTGCGAGGACTGCAGCGGGGAGGAGGGTGTGGTGAAGCATGCACGCACACGGAGGTGTTGTTCTCACAGTGCCCAAGGCCGGCCGGGAGACATTCCGGGCGATCAACACTCGAGTGCGTGCGTCCTCTTGCAGTTCGGCAACGACCCTCACAATGTCGCGCCAATAAAACACCGATCGAGTACCTATACTGAAGAATGGTGTACTTTACAGAAACTGGGAAAATAATGATGGAAAACACACACGTTTACAGTTGGTCCTTCCAGAATGCAGGTTTCCAGAAGTCTTAAAAGAAGCTCATAATGCCTCAGCCAGTGGGCACTTTGGTGTTAATAAGACCCTCGACAGATTTAGACTGATATTCTACTGGCTTCATTGTCGAAAGGATGTTGAGAAGTGGTGCCGATTGTGCGACACCTGCACTGCGAGGAAGGGCCCAAGGACCAGAGGACAAGGTCACCTCCAGAAATACATTGTTGGAGCCCCATTCGAGAGGATGGCAGTAGATATTCTGGGCCCCTTTCCTGTCACAGAAAGAGGTAATTGGTAGCTGCGATTGGCCCAAGATTACTTCACTATGTGTCCTGAGGTCATTTCCCTCCCTAACCAAGAAGCAAGAACTGTGGCCGATGCACTTATGGAGGATGTCTTCTCGAGGTTTGGGGTGCCAATAAAACTCAATTCTGATAAGAGAAGAAACTTAGAAGCTGGGGTCTCCCAGGAGGTGACAAAAATGCTGGGGATAAAAAAGACTAGGACTACAGCCTCAGTCGGATGGAATGGTAGAGAGGATAAACTGCACTCTTGACATGTTGGTCTTTGTCGCAGACAACCAAAAGGACTGGGATTCAAAGGTGTCATTGTTTCTTCTTGCTTACCGTTCAGCAGTTCACTAGTCCACAAGGGTAACACCATCAAGGATGCTGTTTGGAAGAGAGCTACGCCTCCTCAGTGACCTGCTGTTTGGCTGACCGACAGAAGAGAAAGCTGCAGCCCCTGATTATGCCAGAGAATTGCGTAACATATTTGTTGGCATTCATAATTTTGCTCGACAGCACCTTAGAATAAATAGTGAAAGGATGAAGACGTGGTATGATAGGAGAATGTCGTGAGAGGTATTTCAAGAAAGACAACTGGTGTGGCTGTATAACCCACAGAGGAGAAAAGGGTACTGTCCGAAGCTACAGAANGAGGAGAAAAGGGTACTGTCCGAAGCTACAGAAATTTTGGGAAGGCCCCTACAGGAATCTAAATAAGATCAATGAAGCAGTGTTTGGGATTTGTCATCAAGGCTCTCGGGCAAAACCGAAAGTTGTCCTCATCGACCGACTGGCACTCTACGATGGTCCGGATGTTGTAGTGTCTATTCGGGACGAACAGACTTGTAGAGGGGGCAGTGTTACGAGCTCGCTACTTCGCATTCCGCGCGAGTGATTGTAAGTGAAGGACACAATCATATGCCCGGTGTTTCCTTCGCGTGGGAAGGCGCCAAGCGCTGGAGGTCAAGTTTGTAATGTTAGACGGAGAGAGCGGCCTCTCATAAAGGACGCAGCCGCTCACACCGATAACCTTATCTCTGCTTGCGCCACGCTGACCATGAGGGGGTCATATTTCTCCATTTATCACGCGAGAATGGCGTCGTCATCACCATTACTTTTCCCAGAACATCTTCGATTGTCTAGAACGTTCTAGATGACACCTACCTCAAGTGTAAATACCACATGCGGGCATCTGAGGAGGAAAGTGNTCGATTGTCTAGAACGTTCTAGATGACACCTACCTCAAGTGTAAATACCACATGCGGGCATCTGAGGAGGAAAGTGATTAAGAGCCGAGAGTTTGGCGTCTCGTGCGACAGTTCGGCGATTCCGGAGCGGCGAGGGACTACTGCAGCGATCTGCGAGAGTGCGTCAGCGAGCTTGCGTGCAGTGAAGAGTGGGACTGATCTGCGTGACTGTGGACTGGATGCGTGAGTGAAAACACATTCGGGACGATGGAAATATACAGTTTTAACTAAACGTGTGGGAATAATTGGAGCAGTTCAAGGGACGTTAGCAAGAGTAAAGACTGTGATAAAGACTTTAAATGAAATTGAGTTAGTAATTAAATATTGCGCTCAATAAGAATAATAAGAGTTACTAGGACGCTCAGACTGGTAGATAACATATGTTTGACTGTTTTTATCATTGAGAATAAATATAATTATTGAATTTAGCTCTTTTATTTTTTTTAAGGCCTCCATCCCTCACGAACTTGAATACGCCCCTCAGGATACCTATGTATCATTATTAACATACAAATTGCATATTTTATATTTTAATATAAGCGCATTAATAAAAAACCAACAAAGGTAGATTGACCTGGTTTTTTGTAGACAATCAGGCGATAAAACAGAGAACAGTGTAGGGGTGGATGTCGGAAGGGTGCTCTGCAAAGTTGCTAATTGCAATAATATAGGGAGATTAGTTTTAATTTCATTGCAAAGCATGACATAACAGTATCATACCATTCTAGGGTTTTAAAGTATAAATTTATCACCCCTTTCTATAAAATAACGTGTCATTTCTTACTTATAAATAAAGCGTGCACGACATTGCCGGTCGTTGTGACGATTTTTTTGTATGTTGATTAAAAAAACCAATAATTTTAACGACTTAAAAATTTATCGATCATGATGTTATTCCTTTTAAATGGATATGCATTTATTAATAAGTTGCAAACCCCATTTCCTACAATAATTTGTTTAAGATTTACAACTGTAGTGCTGATAGTAGTAAAGATTTATTCTGTTCCTTTCTCACATTGCCGTACTCTAAGACACTCTTTAATATTAAATCATAACAACAATAATATTCATTGGAAGGTAAGAAATTGGAAATCGGCCACGGGCCGTAAGAATAAGAGAACAGATATGACATTTTATATGAAAATGGCATGAACCTGTTCTGCAGATTAAGTATAGCATAGCGAAGAAAACGCTCCGAGGAACGCTTCGCCTAACCGAAAACGTATTGTTGCACTCGCTGCTTAGCATCCCACACGAGCGGGTGGAAGAGAAGGGCAGGGTAGCGATATGATAACGAGGCAGTACATCAGTGGAATGTTTTGAATGCCAGGCGAGCGAACCGCGTATCTGTCACAAAAAAAAGCGAGCCGACACGATAATCCCTTTTGCGGCGCAATGTTGCTGACCCTGGTTGTATTGATTTCTGCGTTTATCTGGAGAATGCTCTGCATTTCCGACCTCGTCCTCTCAGCGTGTCTCGTGGTGCGTTGAACCTTCCAGATGGTCAGGACGAACGATATAAAAGTGTGACAGGCCTCCGGGCCGAGGAGTTGATGAGTACAAATGGTGGCAACAGATAGACTGAACACATATTAATGATGAATATGAGTTAATTTACTGTAACCAAACAGAGGCATTACGAAGGACGTTAATTAGAGTTGAAATAGACATTAAATATTGCGCTCACTGTTAAATAAAAATAGTAATAGTGGAGACAGGTAATTTAATGTTGTAAATAATAGCCGTGTAAATAAATTAGAAATCAAAATTAGTTTTTTTTTTTACTAAGACCTCCATTCCTCGCGAACTCAGATGCGACCTTCAGGCGTCCATGTAACAGTATGATATGATGAAGAACTTTCCTAATTTAATCTACAGAGACTAATTTCCATCATAACCGATTGGGTTCCTGCTCATGAGGAGCTGGGATTTATTTGAGGTTCATGAGCAGAAACGCTATTTTCTTTAATATAATACTAATCCAATATTTAGCGTTACCATCATATTTTTTTAGAAAGAAAACGAAATTATCACTGAGGAAAATAGCGTTTCATTTTTACTAAGTGGTTACTTTGCCCTGTTATGTCGGGTTAAATGGCCACTGACTAGCTACTCAAGTTCTTCGCATCTAACAGAATCTTCTCTCTGATGTATAATCTACATCCATCAGCTGGGGTCAGAATGAAATACTAGTAAGTCGCGTAAACGAATACAATCCCGCTTCGGCCATTGCTGAGCGTTTGGAACATTAAANGTTCCTGCTCATGAGGAGCTGGGATTTATTTGAGGTTCATGAGCAGAAACGCTATTTTCTTTAATATAATACTAAGCCAATATTTAGCGTTACCATTATATTTTTTTAGAAAGAAAACGAAATTATCACTGAAGAAAATAGCGTTTAATTTTTACTAAGTGGTTACTTTGCCCTGTTATGTCGGGTTAAATGGCCACTGACTAGCTACTCAAGTTCTTCGCATCTAACAGAATCTTCTCTCTGATGTATAATCTACATCCATCAGCTGGGGCCAGAATGAAATACTAGTAAGTCGCGTAAACGAATACAATCCCGCTTCGGCCATTGCTGAGCGTTTGGAACATTAAAACCTATCTTATTATTCCGGCTGTCTGCTAGAAGCGACGGTGTTGTTCCTTGCGTTACTTTTCATGTCGAAACGCTATTTTCTTCAGTGATAATTTCGTTTTCTTTCTAGAAAATAAGATGGTAACACTAAATATTGGCTTATTATTATATTACAATGTTCAGTCGCTCTTGTTTCAAATATATTTTGGAAGTTCAGCATGCGAGTTTGTATCAACAGAAACTTCAACTATCAATGATGAAACTACCCGCTGTGTCTGAGTTCAGAGAACGCACTTCAAAAGAGAGTGACTGCGCCTTTAATATGATTCAATGATAATTATTTCTTTGTTTTTATTTTATCGTTAGAACCACACGGCAATAACCCTAGAAGTAAACTTAGGTTGACGAGGTATGGTTTGGAAGAAAAAAAAGGAGGGGGGTAGGAAACGTTGCATCGGTCTCGTAATTGAAGAGTTGGCTGCAATAAATGTCTTAGTAAAAAAAAGAAAAAAAATTACATTCTGAGATAACAGCAGGTAATTTTTTTGGAAGTTTACATTGTTTGCATCAAAACACATCAATCATATGGATTACTACTAGAGAATAACTACTGAATAAGTACTGCCCACAACGANTTATCGTTAGAACCACACGGCAATAACCCTAGAAGTAAACTTAGGTTGACGAGGTATGGTTTGGAAGAAAAAAAAAGAGGGGGGTAGGAAACGTTGCATCGGTCTCGTAATTGAAGAGTTGGCTGCAATAAATGTCTTAGTAAAAAAAAGAAAAAAAATTACATTCTGAGATAACAGCAGGTAATTTTTTTGGAAGTTTACTTTGTTTGCATCAAAACACATCAATCATATGGATTACTACTAGAGAATAACTACTGAATAAGTACTGCCCACAACGAACGAAGATAAGGATACAACAGTTATTCAATAATAGTACCACCGTAGGACAAAGCCAACATACAGCCTCTCGGCCATATTTTTGTTATTTTTACGGCATACCGCGCTTCGACCACCCACTCGGCTGGGAAGAGATATCACGCCCTCTCTACGCAGGTGTCCCAGCCATTCACCTGAGGTAACCAAGTCCCAAACCCCGACTTGATACACAAGCTCCACCAGGAGCACCCTTCCACAAGGCCTGCGACCCTCGCACTCAGATTACCAAGCGTACCACCGTACGACTAGAAAAAAAATCGTTACATGATGAAGAACCGAACTATCGATACCAGGAACAAGATATACTCTTTGATGCAATATAGGCCTTGGCTTGCCAAAGCCTTTCTTCAAGACAACTCCTTAATTGCTTCCAAGAGGCATGGAAAACCATTGGAAAGAAAACAACCATCGCCAGATCACCACGGCCCCAGCGATAACAGATACGNCCTTGGCTTGCCAAAGCCTTTCTTCAAGACAACTCCTTAATTGCTTCCAAGAGGCATGGAAAACCATTGGAAAGAAAACAACCATCGCCAGATCACCACGGCCCCAGCGATAACAGATACGTCAAGATATCCACCGTATGACGTAACAGTGTTCAATCAATACTCGTTAATTGCTAATCACGCCAGATGTTTGAAGTGGCGGCCTTCGCCATTCCGACCTCCTCGCCACACAAGCGTGACTTCTCAGCGATCACGGCCAACAAGCGGGCCCGTTAATCATGATGGGACTATCGTCGTCCGATAACAGTGACATTTGACGTTCACTTAGTTCTACTTTATCAGTCACTGCTCGGAATTTCCAGCGTTATCCAAGGTAAGTTAGAAAACAGCTGCCGCGAAGGCCCATGATTTTCTGGAATTATTTACTTTTCTGACTGGGCGTATAGTTTGTCTTGTTCCACTCGGCGATAACCCTTGAGCTACTGTGCTGGGTAAGAAAAATTACTTCGCTCGTAACGAGTGAAGCAGCTGCAGCGGTCCTGGACTTTTCGCTGATTTCGTCGATCAGGCCACTCGCCTCCCAGTCCGGCAAACAGAGTCTTGATCCCTGGTCAGTAAACACGCGCTCTAAAGCCGACAATAGACTGCCAACGCCGCTACACAAGATCAAGTTCTTTTCGAGCTCCTTCACCACTGCCGCGTCGAAGGAATGGAACAGTCTGCCGATTGAACACAGAAATATTGAAAGTTTCGGTAAATTTAGGAATACAGTAAATAAGTACCTTGGTCACCCCAACGTACGAGGGGATGAAATTGACATTTCGCGAAGTTGTGTTTATGCATGTGTGCATGTGAGTGAGTGTGCAAGTGAATGACCGAGAGAGTAATTGAATTGTATCTTCGGTTTCTTTAGTATCAAGTTACATACTTATTAGTTTTAGTCAGTAATATCTATGTATGAATTTATAGCAATTGAAAGTGAATCTGTAATGGGTCAAGTGTAAGATAAGGCGACTATGCCTTAACTGCGCCTTTAGGCAGTTAATAAATAAATTAATTAATTATATTCGCATGGGGGAAATTTGGCGGATGTTGCCGTTGACTGAAGTGATTTCTCGAGGTTCTCCCATTTTTTCCCACTACTGCATTCCGTTGTCGCTACGTTTCCACCCACCAAAGCTGATCAGTGCCGCCTAAATCTCTATTTTACTTAAGAAAACCAGCGCATTGAGCACAAATGTATCACTGTAATTCTAAAAACTGCCTTTTAATTTGTTAAGACTATAAACTTTATTAGCAGATATCTGAGGCATAGTTGATTGAGACGCTGTGTTATCCCATACACTAAATATGAGGTGGACCGATTTTCGTAATCTGTGTTTGTCCCCAGCGTTGACTCAAAAAATATCATAACTACCAAAGTTACATGGTTAACAATGTCCCGTTTTTTTTATGTTTGATTTTACAACAAATCCGCGATTTTACGTGAATGCGCCGTATTTTCGTCACATCNATGTCCCGTTTTTTTTATGTTTGATTTTACAACAAATCCGCGATTTTACGTGAATGCGCCGTATTTTCGTCACATCTAAGTCAAATGTAGTGCATTAGCATGTCAAAGCACTTTTTATGTAAACAGTGTATTAAGGTTAGTCTAAGTCACGTTGTTTTGACAGTTCTGCAGGAAGAAACGCAAATAAGTTCTATGTTGGAGATTGGTTACTGCGCAGACTGCATACGTACTCTACGCCATGTTCACTCTATGGATTAACCTGTGTTCGAAACCAGAGTAAGGCGTGGCCATGTGTGCCATTTATTTATTTGCGTTTAGATATAGCTTAATGTTTAAGATGCCCCTTCGTCAGCTTTCCTACATAAAGCAACTACGTTAGTAAAAAATTTTATTAACTTATTGCAAGGAAGAAAGTCAGCATATTTATAAGAAAATCTATTAAAAATTCACCAAATTAAAGATCAATGCACACGTAATTCAGGCTCTACGCGTATTTTATCTTCGCCCTGCTGGGATTGCAGTGACGTGGTGTATTAGAAAGAGAGAAGGAAAGAAAAACTACTTATGTACTATTCGGCCAAACCAAGTGGAGAAATTTGGGTGGTTCTTAACATCGACGTCTTGAGAGCCGACGAGGGTGAAACGAGGTGAGCATGGAGCAGCGCCGGAACGGAAAGGCGGGGTAAACGGGAGAACCCCGAGAAAACCCACCGACCAGCGGCATCGTCCGGCACGATTCCCAAGCCAAGTGTGTATCCAGGAAATGTGTGAATTACGCAAGGGGACACAGTTCTCTCCCTTCCCTTTCTCTTCGCCTTTCCCATTTCTGTATGAGTCAAAGCGCTCGGCTGAGGGTATCACGTGTCGTAATGACCATAAGTTGTTGCAAAGTTTCGATTATAGTCTATTGGCGGTTTCTTCACACTTTTTGAATCAAACATTTGAAAATTCACCCCATGTATAACATGCTTATTGTTTCCTAAATATGCCATGAACCAAAAACGTTTTATAATTTTGTTAACATACTGTAAATCTACCTTAATTTTGGTAATATTGAACTCTTACTTATATTTTACCTATAAATTATAGTACTTTATTTATGAATAAAAACAGAGGAAAATAGGTGTTTTGGTAATCCTTAGTAAGAAATAGTTCTTATGAATAATATTAGTGCACTTAATGCGCACGAATTCGGTGCGCAGTCGCTTTGGTGGCGTAATTTTCTAGACTTAGTTAAGGCACGTTTGTATGAGGCGGAGGAATAGCATGAAAGTAGAACTCTAACACAGCTTCAGAAGAGTTAGAAGTAACCGTGAAAGACTATAGTTCGCATTGCCGTATTGATCCTTGACTGTTGGCTGAAGCTTATTCCCAGTGTTTGTACTTGGAATTACAGTACTGTGCGTGCACCCGTCGACCAGCGTTGTTCGCACTTTAAAAACAGATTTCAAACGGAAAGTGGCTGTAATTTTCCGGATTCAGTAAAATGGTTTCAAGAAGTCAAGCAATCAAACAATAAACAGTCAGTGCAGAAAATTATTACGAACGTTATTATGTTCTCAGGTATGGAAATGGCTGCTTCACGCAATACGTTATGCTACTAAATAAATGCGGTAGCGGCGACGGGAAAACCGGAACTATACCATATTAAATAAAATACTAAAATAAGGAAACCAAACTGACGTAAGTATAGACTATTCGCGGTTTCTTCACACTTTTTTTAATCAAACCTTTGAAAAATTATCCTATGAATAACGTGCTTGGTTGTTTCTTAAATATTCAATGTGTCACAAGTGTTTTATCCTTGTGTTAACATAAAGGTACCTTGTTTTAAGTTTACTTACATTATATCTATAAATTATAAAATTTAATCTATGATTAATAATGTCGGTAATGCCTAGCAGGAAATAGTTCTTATGCAAAGTTTTATTACACTGAGTGCGCACGAATGAGGTGCGCATGAAGTGGAGAAATATCCTTGAAGTAGAACTTTAATAGGGCTTCAGAAAATGAAGTAACAGTGAATGGCCTACAGTAAGAAAGAGGAAACAAAGATGTAAGATCTGAATTTGATGTTGGTGTGATTCGGGAGCACTATGCAGACTTTTTATACCAT
This sequence comes from Clitarchus hookeri, assembly GCA_002778355.1. Lineage (NCBI taxonomy): Eukaryota > Metazoa > Arthropoda > Insecta > Phasmatodea > Phasmatidae > Clitarchus > Clitarchus hookeri. The sequence continues at coordinate 158,991 of NQII01003303.1, forward strand.
TAAAGGAGATGCTCGGACGCTTTTAGAAGCTTCTAACAGTTTTTTTTTAATAGATAAATTTTCCTGGGCCAAAGGAGACTTCGACAACAAGCTTCTGTAGAAGTTGTTTAAATTCATGTCGACAGGTGTACACCCGCTCGCGCGGTCAGCTAACGGTATAGAATATTTCGCACTCGCCGTTGTTCTTCGCCTCTCGACAGCTACACTAGCTCGGCTTTCATCTCTTCACCCACTCACCCAGCTACACTCGCGCTTGAGTCTCGTTTCTCCCCGGCTGCACACTTGGCTTGGCCGGGTCGTAGACACTTCAAGCATTAGCTCTAAGCTGCAGTCTAAATCATCGCTTACAGCACGCCTCCGTAAGTTTCTAAGACAGCCGAGTACGTGACATTTTTCACTGACGTGTCGCATAAAGTAATTGATTCAGTGGCAGTATGACCGCGTAAACGGTAACTATCGTGACAGCAGAAAAAAAAATTTCGGTAACTAATTTGATACGTAAAAACAAGTTTCATTTTCTAGCCCAATTTACGTACGAGCGCTTGCCCAATACGCTTGCAGAGCTGCCACTTCGCTTCGGAGAAAGTTTCCAAAATGAGCGAGGTGGAGGATGCAGGTGAAGATTGGATAACGACGATTTGAAGGTATGCGTGGGAGGTACGTCCATTACCACAAGGGAACTTGCCCCACGATTCAACGTTTCCAGGTCGACCGTTTCCTACCATCTACAGCAAATAGGGACGGTCTCGTGAGCTGACGGAGATCACAGAGAGCAACAACCTGCCAACAGCGCCCCACGCGTCAAAGTTAAGAAACAAAGTCTGAGTAACCTGAGGTATGAAGTAATCCCGTGAACTCCAGATTCCCCGGACTTGGCACGATCAGGCCACCGCGTGCTTACGATGTCCAAGTCATTTCTTGGAGGAGAGTGTGTACAAAGATTTCGACATTTAAGAAAAGTTCCTTCCAGGAATCCGTTGCATCGCACGAGCTACGTTTCTTCAGACACTGGTTTTGAAAACCTCGTGAGTCGTCGGGAGAGATGAATCATTGTAGGCAGGTTTGTTTTTTTCAAACGATGCAATTACGTTTACTCTAGTCCAAAACTCTGTGGTTGCACGTGGTCCGCAAACAGCAGTTTATTTAAGAAGAATTTGATACCAGAACATATTGCAAGATATTTTTTCTGCTATGTGGCAGCTGGCACCGAAATGATATACATTTTATTTCTGCTCCTAAAGCGAAACGGTAGATGTGACTGTATACAAGTGATAGTAATACACTGATATCCAACATTTAAGCAACAAACTGACGTCCATCATTCCCTTGATCACTTAGTGTCTGTGTGTCTGTGTGTGTGCCTGTGCGCGTGTGTGTTCCCCCTTTCAATTTTTGAACGCTTCAAACGAATTTCACCAAACATGGTGCTCTTATAATACTTAGTAAGGACACCTGACTTTTAATAGTTTTCGACCACGTCGGGAACTTACTTTCAAAATGGCGACCATTCAATGTTTTGGTTATATGTCATCTCGGGAATTATTAGACAGATTTGAACCAAATTTTGTATGCTCGCAGAGTATCAGGCTAGCATTAACTTTTGATATGGATATTGCTGTTGGTCAACAATTTTGGAAAATAGCACTTTTTTAAGAAATAAATATTTTACATTATATCTCAAAAACTATTCAACCAATTCTCACCCAATTTGGATGTAAGTAATATTATGGTATNTAAATATTTTACATTATATCTCAAAAACTATTCAACCAATTCTCACCCAATTTGGATGTAAGTAATATTATGGTATGCTATGTAACCGTAAGTGATTAAACTTTATTAGTAACTTATTTTCAAAATGGTGGCTATACAAATAATTTAATTTTTTTTGTACATCTGCCATACCATTTAACCAATTTCGACAGAATTATTTTTTACTGAAAGTATTTATTACAAGCGTCATATTCCAACAAATAACTACTTTTGTAAACCATTTTGGAAGATAGCGCTATACGAATAAATAAAGTTATTATGTCATAACTGGGTATATAATAGACCGATTCCTACCAAATTTGGCAAACAAGCAGTCCTGATGCAGATCATGTTAAGTGGAATGTTTTAAGCATGTCAGGCACTTATTTTCAAAATGGCGACAATACAGCAATTTTAACTTAGAATTCTATATCGTCGAATCTGTGCAATCAATTCTAACATTATTTTGTAAGCTGGCAGTTAACAATACCACAATTTACATTGAGCATCTTTAGTCCATCATTTTGTAAGATAGTCCCATGCGAGTAAAATTAAGTTTCTGTCATATCTCGGGAAAGAATAAGCTAATTCCTATCAAATTTGGCAAACCAGTAACTTAGTACTAAGGCAGATGATTCCAAGTGGTATGTTTCAAGTATGCTAGACACTTATTTTAAAAATGGTGGCCATACAATCATTTGTAGCTTTGAATGCTATATCGTCGAAACCATGTAATCAATTTCAACTAAACTTTTATGCTGGCTGTTGATATTACAACTATCAACTCTATGTACACAGATAGAGCATATTTTGTTTTGTCCGCCATTTTATAAGGTAGCACTTGCGAGTATATATAGTTTTTTGTCATATCTCGGAAAANTCATATCTCGGGAAAGAATAAGCTAATTCCTATCAAATTTGGCAAACCAGTAACTTAGTACTAAGGCAGATGATTACAAGTAGTATGTTTCAAGTATGCTAGACACTTATTTTAAAAATGGTGGCCATACAATCATTTGTAGCTTTGAATGCTATATCGTCGAAACCATGTAATCAATTTCAACTAAACTTTTATGCTGGCTGTTGATATTACAACTATCAACTCTATGTACATAGATAGGGCATATTTTGTTTTGTCCGCCATTTTATAAGGTAGCACTTGCGAGTATATATAGTTTTTTGTCATATCTCGGAAAANGCATATTTTGTTTTGTCCGCCATTTTATAAGGTAGCACTTGCGAGTATATATAGTTTTTTGTCATATCTCGGAAAACAATTGACAGATTCCTTCCAAATTTGATAAACAAATAGTACTGCAGCAGGTGGTGTAAACTGATATTTTTTATGAAGGGCATGTACTTATTTTCAAAATGGTGTCTATAAATATTTTATTTCAGTATATTTTACTAACGAAACAAATTCCAACTTAGTTTTGTATGCTGGCAGTATCTATTACAACCATCAAATCTGTTTATGCAGAGTCTTATTTCTCTGCAATTTTGTAAAATAGTCCTACCAATAAAAAATAATGATTTTATATCGTATTTCAGGAAACAATCAACCCATTGTTACAAAATTTGGCGAAGATATTGTACNTAAAAAATAATGATTTTATATCGTATTTCAGGAAACAATCAACCCATTGTTACAAAATTTGGCGAAGATATTGTACTATGGCAGGCTATAATAATAAATTAATTTTTTTTAAAGTAGGACACAATTATTTAGAATTGCGATTTTAGTATTGTGGGCGATATCTACGAAACGATGTAATCTATTTTCNAAAGTAGGACACAATTATTTAGAATTGCGATTTTAGTATTGTGGGCGATATCTACGAAACGATGTAATCTATTTTCACTTAACTTTGCGTATTGGCAGTATACAATAATCGGAATTGCTACTTCATTACATTTTTGTCCTCCATTTATGAACATCGCCGCATTAAAGTTATGGAGGTTTTATGCCATGTCTTGAGAACCGATCAACCGATTCCCACAAAATATTACATTGGAACATTTCAAATAAATTTGTACCAAATTGTTTACACCATAAATGATACAGAAGGCCATGTAAACTTTTGTGATTTAAATGGGCCAGACAACGATGTTTGAAATGGCAGCTTCATAAATCATTTAGGTAACTTTGACATATATTTAAAACAATTTAAACAAATTCAACTAAAATTCGTGCGGAGACAATATACATTAGAAGCATAGTATACGGAGCCTCGTTTTCTGGCAATTTTGTACGATAGCATCAAATAAGAAAATAAAGTTTGTTATATCATATCTCAGGGACAAAACAACCGATTTCCATGAAATTCTTTAAACAAGTTGCACTGCGGTAGGCCATGTAAACTTGCATGTTTTATGTGGCCCTGTAAATATTTTAGGTTGGTAAACTATATCATTCGAAACATTTAACTGACTAAATCCGAAGCTGATGCTCCGAATCCGACCTCCGTAATGCAGTGGATTGCACGCTAGCTTATTGTACGAGGTTATGTAAGTGTATTTTTAATTGTCTCACTACTGNCTCCGTAATGCAGTGGATTGCACGCTAGCTTATTGTACGAGGTTATGTAAGTGTATTTTTAATTGTCTCACTACTGTTGCGTAAGTTTCTGGTTTCATTTCAAAGAGAAGTCAAGTCCTTCCTATCAACTCAGTTTTTGAGAAATTATTTAAAGATTAATTGCACCCGTGTTGAGGAAAGCAGACTCATTAGTTATATCAGTAAATTCTTGTTTTTACCAGGAAACGGAACATTATTAGAATGAATATGTACATTTACGTTGAGCTTGATAAATATATACGGAAAGGGAAAGGAAGACTAACATAAGCATTAACACTTCGAAATNGTACATTTACGTTGAGCTTGATAAATATATACGGAAAGGGAAAGGAAGACTAACATAAGCATTAACACTTCGAAATTACAACATACAAATTATTTCCTTGCCTATCTCAAAACTAAAATGTACACAGTTATATTGCTTCTGCATAGCGATGAAATACCAATCCAATAATGTACACCTATTTTTTAACCAAGAAGCACTACAATTTCCTCATTATAATATTCTAAAATATTAATGATTGCGTTTTTAGTTGTATCAACAGCCGACCCATTTTTATTTGTTATACTTTGCTGCAATGGCAGATCATGTAAAATTTAATCAGACACGAGAAAATTAGGAACAAAATGTTGAATCTTCATAATTTTCTCCCTACTAACTCGCCAGAATCTTGGATTTTTTCAATACAAGCTACCCTGGAGCACATGTTTTCACTACACTCGTTAAAAATAAAACCATTACAGTAACGTTCATTCGGCCATGATACAAACAACGGCAAATTTAATTTATCTGCTATGTTGTGCTGTGATTGGCTGAGGCGAGATACGTGAAAGTTTTTTTTTTTTGCGGGACGCTAAAGCCGTCTAACTTTAGTTGACACAACTTCTTAGATTCACATGGAATCAATCTGGCTATCTGAGTTTCCTACTCCAGGTCAAGGCTCCTCGCCATTAGGGATGGGCCAAATAGTTACTTTTATGTAACGTATTCCATTGTTCCAGTTCCAAGTAAGTAACACGTTCCAGTAACATGTTATTTGTTAAATGTTACTGTGAAACATTTATCACCTGTCCTGACGTTCCGGAAAATAACGATTACGTTGTTCAATGTTTCAAAGCTTGGCGTTCCAAAAAAAATAAAAAACGATTGCGCATGCGCACAGTTACATACCAAGACGTTAAAAAAAAAAATCATTTTTTTGCATGCGCACTTTTGCAAGCCGAGAAGTTCCAAAATANCCATTGTTCCAGTTCCAAGTAAGTAACACGTTCCAGTAACATGTTATTTGTTAAATGTTACTGTGAAACATTTATCGCCTGTCCTGACGTTCCGGAAAATAACGATTACGTTGTTCAATGTTTCAAAGCTTGGCGTTCCAAAAAAAATAAAAAACGATTGCGCATGCGCACAGTTACATACCAAGACGTTCAAAAAATTACTTTTTTGCATGCGCACTTTTGCAAGCCGAGAAGTTCCAAAATAAAAATAACTTTTACTCATGCGCACTGTTGCAGCAAGTTCCAACGAAGACGTTACAGACAATAAATGTTGCAAATTCGTAGTGCTATAGGTGCGTTTCAAAGTTCCAGAGCAAGACGTTCCAAAAAAAAAAAAGTTTACGCATGCGCAGTGCTGAATGTTATAGTGTGGTGGGGAAAGTTGAGTTCCAAGCCTATACGTTCCAGAAATATAACTTTTACGCATGCGCACTGTGCAAGTGCTGGGCGATGCTTGTTCCCGTTACAAAGCGTTCCAAACATAACTGCATGAACCAAGGAACATGTTACTCGCGTAAAGTGTTACAGAAACGGATCAACGTTATTTTAAACGTTACGTTAAATAACGCACATCCCTACAGTCGCACCAACGAGCGTGACGTATTGGCGTGCACGGCCACCGGGGAGACGCGTATTTCAGATAACGTTTGTTTCCTCGACGGCAGCGCCGCGGAGTCACAAGGGCAAGCAAGCAAAGAAATCGCGGGTGAAGGCCAGTCTTATCGCTTCTCACGTCCGCGTGTCACAACAGATAACAGCGCCGAGAGCTTCTACGTTGCAGCCGGTGTCGGACCGTTAACAGCTGCTAAAACATNTAAAGTTAACATCGATGTACGAAAAGTAGGCATGTATGCCTAAATGTGATCGTTCTAAAATTGCGACGTTTAATTTGTATTATTTAGTTTATTTTTAATTTTTGTTCTTAAGAGTTAAAATGTTTCATGTGCCTTGACAAGCTTGGTTTTTTTTAAAATACTGAATGTGAAAATTAAGTTAAGAAGGAATATGCGTAAATATAAGATGGCGGGGATAATTTCCCACCTGGCAGTGTCGGACGCGTAGAAGGAATACGAAGAAGAGTGCGCTAGCAATCTGGGAAATTAACCTATCTCCGTGTTCCAACACTGAACTGCTTTTCTTTCTACAGAACTGTCATCATGTGGCTTCAACTGTGGGTTCGTACACTTCTTACATTTAAAACATTCTTTAAAATGCTAGTACACTACTTTGAATAAAGTTGAAGCCAAAAACGACGTAATCAAGTTACTATGCAAAAAAAATTCGCGTAAAGGCGCAGTTTTGTGTAAAATGAAATGTTAACAAACGAAATAGCTTTGTTTTGAGCACCTGATTTTGACAGTCGTTTCTGAAATGCTTGAGACAATGTTGGGGGCATTTTAAAGATATGCGTTTCAAACAAAATTTATTCTTCGCGAATTTTCGGGAGAAGATCCCTGCGAGCGTATATTTTCAATATAGATAGGCAGTGTGTAATTTTTTGTATAACATAAATGTTAAAAATTCCTTGCAAATAGGCTATACATGTAGGGAATTTCTCCTAAGAAATAAGTGAAGAATACATTTTGTTTGAAGCGCCTATCTTTGAAATTAACGCACTGAGGCAAAATTTCCGGTGCTAAAAAGCCAAGCGTGCAGGCAACATCGACGCCAATGCTTGGCCACTTGCTGGCGGTGGGTGGAGCGATGCCATGGAGGTTCGCGGGCGCAGCGTGCGGAACGGCGGCAGGCCAATGGCGTGCTGGCGCGGGGGTCACGTGATGCCGCGAGGGTGTCGCGGGGTCGGTGTTTACGGACAACTGCGTGCTGGCGCCACGTTGAACTCGGCCGCGCTGTAAACACGGCCGTTATCGCCGTCTGCGGCCGGCTGGCTGCATCGTCCCGCCGCGGACACTTTCGCCACTGTTTTGCTATTACGTGTCCCTACGTATAGGTAGTTCGCGGTAAAGTGAGCACTTTTGAGGCCCTAGTTACTTTTTCCCTTCAGCCATTTTTTAATATTTTTTAATCACCTTTTTAAATAAGCATTGCTATGCAAGTAATAAATACGGCGTGTCTATTTCACCGCACTCTGAAATTAATGTTCAAGGCTAAAATAAAAAAATTTTTTTTTACTATTATTCCAAATGAGAGGGGCTTTCAAAAGTGCTCACTTTACCGTGAATGGCCTACATATATTTGCGCAAGTGCATGCGCACTAATAAATGCATGTCCATTCGTATGTGCGTGCTGTATGTATTCATTTATGCATCTTCATACGTATTTAATACGTAAATACGCACGTATGTAGGCAATTACGCACGTATAAATATGTATATACAACGTTGACCAGAATCCATGTGACATGGTGTTTTTTTACTTCGTCCGAGGAAGAAAATTAAATAGGCGGAGCGAAGCTTCTCTCTCTCTCTCTCTCTCTCTCTCTCTCTCTCTCTCTCTCTCTCTCTCTCGGGATGTTTCCCAGCGCTAGTAGTAGAAGTAAAATTACACATTTTTTTTTTNTACATTTTTTTTTTCAATTTTAGCATATTTCATACTTATTACACCAAAAATAATGATTTTTGAATTTGTAATTTATAACTGAAAGGAAATTTAATGTTTGAATACCTATAATAATATATTTATATGTGATGGCGGACGGTTACAAATCCGAAGTTGGCAGAAGTGGCGACTAGCGACATGACACGGCGTGTTACTGAACGAAGTGTTGATTTCTCTTCTTGTGAAAAATACTTAAAATTACCACATCAAGTTTGAACACGNAAATAATGATTTTTGAATTTGTAATTTATAACTGAAAGGAAATTTAATGTTTGAATACCTATAATAATATATTTAGATGTGATGGCGGACGGTTACAAATCCGAAGTTGGCAGAAGTGGCGACTAGCGACATGACATGGCGTGTTACTGAACGAAGTGTTGATTTCTCTTCTTGTGAAAAATACTTAAAATTACTACATCAAGTTTGTACACGNGGCGTGTTACTGAACGAAGTGTTGATTTCTCTTCTTGTGAAAAATACTTAAAATTACTACATCAAGTTTGTACACGTTGTGTTTTTTAAACCTACCTGGGCAAGTTACGATGTTGTGATAAATCTATTTTCTCGTGGCAGGAATAAATATACTGTAACGTGGGTCGTGACCGCTGTGCGTGAAAGAGTATCGTGGCCGGTGTGCCGGTGTGTGTGAGACTGCAAATATTGTACGTGCGAAATTTATACGTTTTAACCGTAAAATGTTTTTATGACGAGATTAATTTTTTTGAAAGTCACGTCTGTTTATTAATCACAACGTAACTTTGCCCTAAGTGTTTGAAACACAATTGTGTAACGTGCTTACGTTTCTGTGATTTTAATGTTTGCCACAATCCCCGCGAAATACTAAGCCCAACCAGATAAATCTAAATAATGAAATCAACCTAGAAAACATAGAAACATGAAGAGCGGAATAAAAGTTACGGTAGGCTTATTTGTGTGCATGTTGGCCATTATCTTTTAAGTTTGTCGCTGCTACGTACAAAATATAAGCGACACGAGTTGCATGCTTGAATTCACTGTGTCTTTTCTTTGGACTGGTTGTTACTTCGTTTTAATATTTATTAAATCTGAGGCCGTACTTTTAAAGAATTAACCCAACACATATCAACAACTCGAGGTTAAATACTACAGTTCTTTCTCCAGCAGTTGTAACAGGGTTAAACACAGTCGCGGCAAAATATTAACGTGTATTACGTGTAATGTGCTATGTCGTGTATAACAANTAACAGGGTTAAACACAGTCGCGGCAAAATATTAACGTGTATTACGTGTAATGTGCTATGTCGTGTATAACAAATGTGTTAACAATGTAAAACTATAACCGTAAGAACTATCGTCAACATAGACATTGTTAAAAAGTCATAAAGCTGACCTAAATATGGATATAGGCATAAATTGTGAACATTCGTACGAAATTGTGTTTTAAATATGACAGAATTATGTGAACAGAAAAAAAAAANTATAGGCATAAATTGTGAACATTCGTACGAAATTGTGTTTTAAATATGACAGAATTATGTGAACAGAAAAAAAAACAGTAAAGGAAGCATTTTATATTTAAAACGTAGAATTAACGTGACAGTGGTTATGTTTACATGTAGCNAAAAAAAAACAGTAAAGGAAGCATTTTATATTTAAAACGTAGAATTAACGTGACAGTGGTTATGTTTACATGTAGCGGAAGAATGCGTTAATCGGTAACCAAAAGGAGAATTTTAGCAGGGCTTCAGAAAAGTGTGAAGTAACCGTGAATGACCTGTATAAAGAGTGGATGAAAAGTTACCTTATAACAGGAAAAGTACACTGTTTGACATGGGAAATGCTCCACCCTCTGACGTTACTTGGAATTTATGAACCTATTATACAGTGACTATATAGGTATCATAAAGCATAGTGAGCTTTGCTTCGCTCCGAGATAATCTGTGGCTTATTCCAGCCTCATTTCAACGTTGGCGAGTGATTCTCGTGGATACCTGTGCATACAGCCTAAGTTCCGCAGACTGGAGGACATATTTGGATGCTGCACCACGATCTGCTACTGCATGTATGGGGATATGACAATCTTCTGTAGGTTTAGTACCTCTAGTGGAACCACTGGGCTCTAAAACCCCGTTGTTAAGAGCCGTCCAAATGTCTCCACTCCACTCTAGTGTAACCACTCACTTCACCTTAGTGACGAAGTATGGCCTGTACGTATCCACTACTCACCCCGTGTCAATGTGGCAATTGCAATGCACTAAGATAGAGGCTGTTCGCGGTAAAATGAGCACTTTTGAAAGCCATGTTTAACATATATTTGTATATATCTTGTGTATTCCCCCACCGCATGTAAAATTAGCATTGCCATGGGCCTGATCATTTTATTAATGCTTCTGTCAAGTGAAACTGTGATACTATTTATAAAAGCAAATATTTTACAAATTTGCTACTTCTTACTCTTATATCCATTAAAAAAACAGAAGGAAAAATAAATTATTTCGGTATTCACAAATGTTTAACTAACACTTTTAATTCAATGTTAATAGATGGAATTACTTTCCCATAGTCGTTATCCAACTTTACTGGGCGCATGCTTGTCAGTGAGTCCATTAAAATACANTAGATGGAATTACTTTCCCATAGTCGTTATCCAACTTTACTGGGCGCATGCTTGTCAGTGAGTCCATTAAAATACACATATGCATGTAGGAGCAATAAGATTTTTCAAAGGCTGATTTCAAAAGTGCTCACTTCATCACGGACAACCTTTAGCCGACTATACGTCTATCCCGCCTTTCAGCGTCGTTTATTCTGACTGCAATTGGTGCGCATTCAGTGTATGTGCTGAGAGCTAGGCGAGTGCAATTAATTATCACGTGACTGCCAGANAGATGGAATTACTTTCCCATAGTCGTTATCCAACTTTACTGGGCGCATGCTTGTCAGTGAGTCCATTAAAATACATATATGCATGTAGGAGCAATAACATTTTTCAAAGGCTGATTTCAAAAGTGCTCACTTCATCACGGACAACCTTTAGCCGACTATACGTCTATCCCGCCTTTCAGCGTCGTTTATTCGGACGACGCGGCGACCATCTTAAAATGACCAATGGCGTCTTACAATTGACTGCAATTGGTGCGCATTCAGTGTATGTGCTGAGAGCTAGGCGAGTGCAATTAATTATCACGTGACTGCCAGAAATAGGTGCTTGTTTGTCGGCCATATTTGCCCCGAAACTCCTGCACTGATTCTGGAGTTGATGCGGCAGAAATTGCAGTCAGTGCGCACAGTGGAAAATGACTGTTGTCGGTGCGAGTGTAGACGAACTGGAGTTATGAGAGAAGTCTCTTATGTTTGAAATACTTAAAAACGACGGATCTCTCCTTCTCATACAGCAAGTATCCTGGCAACGATTCTCCATTCTGACACCCCTCCCCTTTTTTTTTTCTCCCTTTTAAAGTGGGAATGTGCATGTGAAATAATAATCATAATAACCATATCTTCGTGGAGTCGGTAACTACAGCTACAGTTATAATCTTTGTCTTAGTTTAAACTACTGGAATGACGGGAANGTAACTACAGCTACAGTTATAATCTTTGTCTTAGTTTAAACTACTGGAATGACGGGAAGTCAGAGGATACTGTAAGTCTTTCCTTTAACATACTCACTAGTTAGTAGCTTATCAAGGATACAAATTACACCGTATATTATGCGAGAACTATTTGCACCCTCTTGCCGTACTACATTGTCAAGTCGTGTTTCTTCACCACACTTTTTAAATAAATGGATTACCGGTCACAATTTCACAGAGACGTTCTCGGGGCAGAAAATAACGGAATCATTGTGGAGGTTATATTATTATAGTAGAGTTTCCGAGCATTGAGGTAAAATTGTTTCGACAAGCATAAGAAGGCAACTAAGGATACGCCGCCCGTGCACCGCACAAAGGGGCCGCGGTGGCGCGTTCTCCACACAAAGTGGTGTTATTCGTCTCGAGTACGCCGCCACAGCATGTTGGTGTTCGTCTGACTGTTAGTTGTATCCTTGCTGCCAGTTATATGGCCTTTACGGTTGTGACAACGCCATCTACATGACGTGCACGGTGACTTTACGTCACTTAATGACGTACAAGCTTTTCTGGTAAGACACTGAAGCGTTTGCTAACGGCCGAGGCTTTGTGGCTGTAGCATCTTCCAGCTGCACTCAAATTTAAATGTATACACCCCAAAATCGTGTCAGAATTTCGAAAAAACACTTGAGTTATTTCTTTACTCTTGGTAAAAAATATCTAAAATTCTAATGGTTTACTCTCTAAAGTATTATTATATTTAAAAGTGCATAACATTTTTTAGGCCCACCTGATGCTATATTAAAATACACAATTGCTGACGTTATTCGCCTGAAAATTGTATGTTTATTAAACACATTTATTACGTTGTGTGACCATAAACGTAATCATGTCTCATAAATTTCCCCCGCGGTTTTCCGAAAGTTCTCCTGCCAAGTGCCCGGGTGGTTCCTCAACACTTTTGAGTGCGGCGGACGTGATAGACGTCGCCTCAGTTCAGCATAGCTACATGGACGTCAATNTGGTTCCTCAACACTTTTGAGTGCGGCGGACGTGATAGACGTCGCCTCAGTTCAGCATAGCTACATGGACGTCAATGCAATACTTCAACGTCTGCATTCCTTGAAGACATCGGCGACGCAACATCGCACCGTCGCGTCGGCAGTTTTCATGAAGTTCACTGAGGACGTAAGATTACGTCTGCAGCACTCGAAATGTGTACTGCTGAATTGAAAAGAGCGGATCGTATATTACGTTACACAGGTGTGATGGCAGTTTTACTTCCACGCATGTTGGAGTAATTTTTTATAGCGTTGGGAGACAGTACAAGAAAAAGTTTAAACTTTCAGACCATTGTTCTGTCCGCGTTAGGGAGTCACTTTGTGAGCAGACAAAGGATAGGCTAACTCCTCGCTGGGAGTGTAGCATGTTCTACTAGAATTGTAGCTATGAATATGTTTTATCAACAAAGTTTTTGGGTTGCTTTGGGAAGTACGCTGTTAGTTAAAATTAGTATCAATAAATATATTTTGGAAATAAAGTATATCAATTTCGTTTTCACATAATAATTTTAAGCAAGAGGACAATAAATTCGAAATTACACCAGTGAGTAACATTTTTGTATAAATTGCAGTCTCTGGCTCAGCAACTACGGACAAACGTTCATGTCAATAGAGGAAGTAATAGTTATACGATTTGTAGTAATTTACTGGGCCCGTGGAGTTTCGTCCCAGAGATCCTGACCATGACACGGTAACTAGCTGTGGTGAAATGTATTATTATCTGAAACAAGATATATTTACGATCGATAAATTCCATTAAATCCTACGATACTAGTATGAAGTAAATACCATAAAATAGAATTACACAGGAAAGAATAGCTGATTGCGAGACTGTGAAATTGGCTTTGTATTGACTGTCAGCTTGCTTGTAATGAACCATGTTCTGTACAGACAGAGTTCTCCGTGTGTTGTGGAAAGACAGGATGGCGGTAAGATGGAAAACAGAGACCAACAGAACTGATTCACGTCTAGTGATGGATATGGACACCTCACTTCTAGCGTGTCTTGACTGTCTGTAAATCTGCACCGCGGTCACACAAGTGCGTTCAGACATTTCTGTCGAACAGCCAATGCGAAGTTTGCCGGCGCGCCGTCGTGTTGAAACCAAACACTGTCCAGGATTCCCACGTCCAGCAGTTGTGGGGGGTGAGTCAATCGTAGATAATTTGGAGATAACCGAATTTATTAACAGAACCATTGGCTGTTCGACAACGTTTTAACGCAGTCTTTGGGAATAGTTNTGGTTCCTCAACACTTTTGAGTGCGGCGGACGTGATAGACGTCGCCTCAGTTCAGCATAGCTACATGGACGTCAAGGCAATACTTCAACGTCTGCATTCCTTGAAGACATCGGCGACGCAACATCGCGCCGTCGCGTCGGCAGTTTTCATGAAGTTCACTGAGGACGTAAGATTACGTCTACAGCACTCGAAATGTGTACTGCTGAATTGAAAAGAGCGGATCTTATATTACGTTACACAGGTGTGATGGCAGTTTTACTTCCACACATGTTGGAGTAATTTTTGATAGCGTTTGGGAGACAGTACGAGCAAACTTTTAAACTTTCAGACCATTGTTCTGTCCGCGTTAGGGAGTCACTTTGTGAGCCGACCAAGGATAGGTTACACTCATCGCTGGGAGTGTAGTATGTTCTACGAGAATTGTAGCTATGAATATGTTTTATCAACAAAGTTTTTGGCTTGCTTTGGGAAGTACGCTGTTAGTTAAAATGAGTATCAATAAATATATTTTGGAAATAAAGTACATTAATTTCGTTTTCACATAATAATTTTAAGCAAGAGGACAATTAATTCGAAATTACGTCAGTCAGTAACATTTTTGTATAAAATTGCAGTCTCTGGCTCAACCATAACGGACAAACGTTCATGTCAATGGAGGAAGTAATAGTTATACGATTTGTAGTAATTTACTGGGCCCGTGGAGTTTCGTCCCAGAGGTCCTGATCATGACACGTTAACTAGCCGTGGTGAAATGAACTATTATCTGGAACAAGATATATTTGCGATCGATAAATTCCATTTAACCCTACGATACTAGTATGAAGTAATAACTCTAATATAGAATTACACAGGAAAGAATAGCTGATTGCGAGACTGTGAAATTGGCTTTGTATTGACTGGCAGCTCGCTTGTAATGAACCATGTTCTGTACAGAGAGAGTGCTCCGTGTGTTGTGGAAAGACAGGATGGTGGTAAGATGGAAAACAGAGACCAACAGAACTGGGTCACAAGTGCGTTCAGACATTTCTGTCGAACAGCCAATGCGAAGTTTGCCGGCGCGCCGTCGTGTTGAAACCAAACACTGTCCAGGATTCCCACGTCCAGCAGTTGTGGGGGTGAGTCAATCGTAGATCATTTGGAGATAACCGAATTTATTAACAGAACCATTGGCTGTTCGACAACGTTTTAACGCAGTCTTTGGGAATAGTTGGATCGTACGAAGGTCGGACAAATGCAGCCCTAATCTGACAACACCAGATAACGCACTCTGTTTCATCAAGGGAATTGTGCGATAGTTCCATTAATTAACAAACAATCAGCTCGAAAATGCAGTGGGCACAGCCTTCGAGAAAGTGACCCCACGAACGTTGACTCAAATGAACAACAGAACGTGGCGACGCATTCAGCTGCGCAGAGACCATGGGGGGACACAGACGGATGTTCTGGATTCCTAAGAGTCATAGTCCACCTTTTGTGATACGTACGGATTTATTGTATAAGATGGTCTTGAAGTAGTAAACAGACTTTGTGCGCAACCTGTATACGTGCACGAGGACATTTAGTGCCCATAAAGCCTTAATTTGGTATTCATAGTGTAGGTTACCGCGACGTCGATAGCACTATCGCGCCCGTTTAATCTCTTAAAAAAATACAGGCCGTATCTAAACAGTTATTACGTGCGACCTGATAGCTTTATGGTGTGCCGACGGCGGCAACTACTTCCGCAGCTGTAACTCAATCATGCCGTGGTTGTGAAAATTTCCGAACTAGAGCGAGAAATGAAAATGTGGCACGCGCGTGCAGAGATCGGCAGAGATTGTTGAGAGACATGGAACCAGAACAGCGGTCTAGAACCAAACCAGAACGCAAATGAATTGTGAATTGTGACTAAAATGTGAAATTGACTGTTACAGTTTGTTTCCCTCTTTAGTGCGAGGTTTATAAAATTATTATATATATTTTACTTGGCTTATTAACGCATCGAATTTATGTTAGAAGGTTCATAAGGGCATATGGGAGATTTCAATCTATAAATAAACATAGAATTTATTTTATAAATGGGCACAGATCAGTGCCTTAGCTAGGGTTATAACCCGGGATCTCGTAATCTGAAAACAACGCATAAGGCGAACTAGGCCATGAATGTGATCGTTAAGAAATAGCTACCTATCATTAAGTTTTAGTATTCCTTGTCATGGGCTATCAATTTTGAGAATTATTCTTACATTGTTTATAGTACCATTGCGTGGCAAAAAAAAAAAGCTTCCGGAAACAAAATTATTAATGGGAATAGTGTCCCACCTCTCTAATGCGTTGCGCTGATGGGTTTGTCTAGAGACGCGCGTTCAAATATCCAGGGATTTTACGGGATATTCGTACTAATGGATTATTCTTGCCGGATGGCATCTGAGTGGTTTTAAATCACCGGATTGGATTACTGAGTCGTTTTCGTCTCTTAAATCAGCTTCGCCCTACTTGAGCGTTTACCCACATTTCTGTTAAGTGGACAGATCATTTCAGTTGTGACTGAAGATCATTTTAATTTCCGTGCAACTACGTGAGTGTAAATTCGTGGATATTAAGTTCGTTCACTCTGTATGCATAAAATTGTCGTGATAGTTTTATCTGTCCCTATNGAGTGTAAATTCGTGGATATTAAGTTCGTTCACTCTGTATGCATAAAATTGTCGTGATAGTTTTATCTGTCCCTATATTTAAATGTGTTTTTAATCTGGGCGTGATATATTTTGTTCTTGGTTATACACCCAAACACGCAGAGTAAATACAAGGCGACACAAAGCGGTTACACTGAAAGGAAGTGTTATGAAAACAACTTGAAATATTTTCAATTCAGTGGATATTAGAGAGATCACAGAGAAGTAAGCATTCGAATAGCATTTGTTAAAATGGTAGGTGAATTAAGTGGATTTGAGAGATTTGAACTGTTCTTTGCAACNTAAGCATTCGAATAGCATTTGTTAAAATGGTAGGTGAATTAAGTGGATTTGAGAGATTTGAACTGTTCTTTGCAACTACTTTTTTTTTTAGCGCGAATTAATTAAATGGAGATGGAGACGCAGTGGAATTTAATGGTTCGGGAAACAGGAGTAACCCGAGAAAGCTTGCCGGCTCACAGTAACGTCCGCCACGTTTCTTCCATGCGAAAATCGGATGTGACGCAAGTTTTCGTCTCGTTATGCCTCGGAAAACGGGAGTTTATCATTTTAGTGTAATTTGGAATATAAATAATATATTCAGCAACATAATCGATGATGCTTCTCCGCCATTTTGTAAACTGATAACTATGAAATTGGGCAAAGCAAAAAAATAACAAACCATCAAATATTTTTCTTCTAAATACAATGACGTTAATATTTATGAGTGCTTATGAAATATACTCGACAAATTCCTAGTAGAACTATTGTCAGAAAGTTTATATGCTCATTTTAATTAACGTCCGTATTAATCTAATTTTAACATTTATTCGTGTCTCAGTGTGAAAATACAAACAGAATAGGCATTTTCAAAGTTTCATACGAATAGTATGGAAGTGACAGTAGATACAGATATTCAAATTTCAAAGACAGTATGTCAAAGGCAGGTTATTTTATTAAGAGAAATACGGGGACTCGACAGTAATAAAGCTACATTGTAAAGCAGCAATTAACGTCAGCTCGGAGACTAGGCCCGACGTGCTGTGCTCCACAACTGGAACTTAAACATTTGTTATTCACCACAATGCTCACTTACCGCATTCAAGAATTCTTAATTTCGCCAGCAAGCGAAGAGGCACGGTGGTAAAACACTGGGCTCACATTCGGGAGGATTCGGGTTCGGTTCTCGGTCCGGCTATCGTAATATCGGTTTTCCGATCACTCCAGGCTGGAATTGTTCCTTTGTACAGGCCATTGCCCCCATTCTTTCCTCATTCTTGTTTCTCTAAGCAACTTGCTCCGTCTCTAATGACCTCGCTGTCGATGAGACGTTAGTCCAACCTACCAACCATCAGAGCTCAGACCACATTTTCAAAATTCTGTACTATAATACCATGACACTTTCTATTTTCTTAACCACGGGGGTTATGCTAATCATCGAACTTTCACATATTATTAATTCCAACTGGAAAAAATTCCGGTATTTGTTATTTTACCTCAAGTAGTTTCTAACTTTTAAATATAACGTCATTTGAAAAATTACAATTTCTCAAATATCCGTACGTTCTTTGATAACCATTGTAGGTAACAGAAATTAGTTTATTTCCTTTCTCGTTTTCCTTAAGAAATCATATCAGAGAATTCTCATTTGCAGCTCTGAATAACACTATAGATACCCATATATGAATTCCTGCTGCTTATTTGACCGAGTCAAATTTTATTTAAAAATCATCTGGTAAACGTTTATTATTGGAGCAATAGAACGCCATTTCTTATGTCCTTCGGAACTCTTCTAAAAAAACCATCGTTTTTTAAAGCAATAATTAACCTACGTAGATCATGCAAAATTCCTATAATTTCGACAACAATGGCCAGCTAGGAAGGAGACTGCGTGGTATTTTGATGTGTTCTTAGTCAGCTGATGTAAGGAAGTCAGTCAGAATTCTGTGCGTGAAAACCGAGTTAGCGGCATCAAAATTTGACGGATGACAGTCGAATGAATAAAAGTATAGGACTCTTGTATACAGGTTGTTAAAAAAAAATTGACAATACTGATAGGGCGTGGTGAAAAAGAACAACATTTTTAATTCTTTCAGTCGCCAATCTGTGACCAGAAATGTAGTGTTCGGCTTCTGAGCGCGCCAAAAAACACCTGCTGATAGGCAACCGCTGTTCACAAAGAAGCATTGCTGGTTGCAGCTTTTGCAGGCACTACAATAGAAATGCAGGTCTTCATCAACGTCCGCGGTTGTACTCCGAGTGGCTAGCACATGAGACAGGTCGCAGTATACCCTTTAACCCTTATTTCCTTCAGTGCATATTCTTATGAAGATCTTATTTTAACAAACTAGGAATGGGAAAAGTTTTTTTAAGTAACAGCATAGGTGTTGGGAAACTGCTCGCAGCGAATCTTGCTGGAATAAAAAATATGAATTTCCAAAAGTGAGTCAGACACGTTCGCGAATGACCAAACACTTTTAGTGGCAGGTAAAAAGTATTTCAGACCACAGAAAACGAAGATGTTTTGTGCCTGGAAAAACGTTTTCATGAAATAATAAATTACGTGCATAAATCGAGGACGAGAGTGCTATTCACTGGATTGACGATAGTTAAGCGAGCGTCCAAAATGTAGAGGGAATATAAGATACAGTGCGAATACCAGCTGCGCAGGAACCAGTTTGTGCAGTATGTTCCAGCGCTGAACGACTTTTAGCCACTAAATCTGTTAAAATAATATTGCTTGTATTCGTAGTTAGAATATGTTCTATGCACTTAAGTGCTTAATATTCTGAAACATCGTCTCTGATCGTGTTTTATTATAAGCCTAACTAGGATATTTTCAAGTTATGCCATTACAATGGAAACGTCTGCTGGAGTGCTCCTATGGTGACTAACTACCAAACGGAAAAGTGCCACACTTCAACATGACGCATATCATGAACTTTTTTTCGGACTTATGTGCACATGGAAATATTTTATAGTGTAGATCAGTACTGCCATGTGTGCAAATATGCAATTTCTTTAAAGTAGCATCTTGAGTTTCAGTGTAAAGGCTGGTAGAACACGAGGAAATGTTTGGAGAGAATTGCGAAGATCAGTTCTGTTATTTGAAATGTAATGTTTAAAACGCCGTCGTCTCAAGTTTAAATTACTTAATTCTTATGCATCACCTTAAAAATTCGCTTAGGGCTAAACTGAAATTTATCCATAAAATTTTGATGGACGCAAGTAAACTAGTCATGAACTAATGTTTGTGAAAAATGAAACACCATGGAGAAACCATCAGAATGGAAGAAATTTTACTACATTACTAACAGTATTACAAACAAACGATTATAGTTTCTAAGAAATGTTACAGCATTACTTGCAAGTAATCAGTATGTCGTAAATGCTTCACGATCTGCAATAACAGCTACTACACGCCGTGGCATCGAATCAAACATGCCTTGGATGTTTTCCTGGGAAATCGCCTGCCAGACTATTTCCACCTGAGTTCACAGTTCATCGCCATTGGCTGATGTTGAGCATGACGGGCTAGTTACTGTGTGAACATAACCCAGACATGTTCATTAGGTGACATATCTGTCTTTTTTCCGAAGACTGCCTGGACATTTATTTCAACTTGTGGTTGGGCGTTTTCTTGTTGGGAAATGGCTCAAGAAACACGCCGAGGCCTACACAACTTACCTGATGTAGTGGTCGGCGTTGAGAGTGCCCTCAATTCGTAGCAGTCGATATCGCCTATGATGTCCGTTTGCTCCCCATACCACGAAGCCCATAGGCCGTGCCGGGCAATGCATTCTGTAAGATGGCGCTCAACTTGACATCGTCGAATGCGTCTGTAGCCATCATTGCGATCCAGTTAAAACGTGACTCGTCCGAATAACACGTCATGTTGACACTTTGCACGCCAGTGGTTGTGCTAGTCAGCCCATCGTAGCACGCGGCGTCAATGACTCGAGGGAATTCCCCCGCGAAGGAACGCATGCGCGCAGTTCTCTGCGAAGCAGACGCCGTCGAACCGTGGAAGTAGACAATGTCACACCCGTTGCAGTGTTCCAGCGTACTGATGACACTCGAGACGAAGCTGGACGGTCCGTCACTGCCATGCGAATGAGCTGTCTGTCATTTCGGGCTGTCGTCACGTTTCGCGGTCGAGTTCCGGGATTTCGACTCGTCGTTTGTTCTTCAGTCCACTGATTACTCACTCGCATCACTGTCGTTATGTTATGACCCGCATGAGTAACAATTTCGAGTATGAAAATCCTCCTCCACTCAAACAGATCATTCAGCCCCGTTCAAAACCCGTAACGCGCTCAAAACCTGTAACCCGCATCGGTGAGGCTAACTTACTTCCAACAGGAATGACGGTGAACAACTAAACTTATTTGGATGCTCAACAGTGCTCTACTTATACGCTTTAAAACGCCAATTTATAGGGCTCTACTGCGTCTAGGAATGCACAATTATACTCAAATTCAAATAATTTGCATATAATACCCTGCTTTCCATTTCCTATGAGTTAAGTTTTTCGTTTCATTTTCATATTTCCTTCATGGTGTTTCATTTTTCTCAGTCAAAATGTTAATTCTGACATGACTAAAAGGATATACGATGTGTACAAAGAAGGAAATACGATGTGTTTTCAGAAGAGGTAATTTAGCCGTATCCTTACAAAATAATTATACTGATTGTTTCAAGGGGACATACTTGTAAACTTTTGCCAAAATTAATTTGTGCTGGGAAAGTCAGCAACAAGCAGTTTTTTTTAAGGTTTGCAGACGTTACGATTCAAAGAAACAGCGTCCTGTCGGACGATCATTTTCAGTAACCCAACACAAGATAATTCTATTGGTCATACTGTATGCTCGTGGTGTTGTGTGAAAAAAAAAACTATCAAAAGTAATTTTTTCTTCCCATTATAAGAGAGACAAACACGTCTTCCCCTTCCCCCTGGCCGACTCCAAAGCCGTATACGATCCACAGTGGCCGGCCGATACTTTTTAAATTTTTTATTAAAACATTTTATTGCAATAATTTATATTAAAATCATTTCTGGGGTAAAAGTCACTGGCGGTGGGTTTGATGAAGAGAAAAAAAAGGGNCCGGAGACCCATAAGTTTATGGGTCTCCTGGGACAAGGGCTGGGGGCTGTAGCGCCGTGGCGCCGCCCACCATCATGTATGGCGTCACAGCCAGCGCTCGTGGCCGGCGGTTGCGCGAGGCGTCCTTGGCGGCCTGGAGCTATCATATTTTATAACATCATGGCGGACATATTTGTTATCCTTGCCCCAAAAACAACATAATCACACTACTGACTGTCCATGGAAGAACCACATAAGTGACGCTTTATTAAAAATATCTGGAATAAATTCGGAATAAATGTATGGTATATGAAAAATAAAAAAGTAGGCTGTTAGAAAAATTTTGGACAAAGAATAAACATGATATATGGGTGATATAGAGACCCCAGTTCGAATACCGGCCTGGGCATTAAATCATTTTTAACGAACTTTGTACTTGATTTTCTGTCTGTTAAATGTTTATACACACCTAATATATATTTAAACAATATCTATCGTTTACGTATGGCGCGATGGCTTGCGACAGTCGCTTGTCTGCCCCGCAAAACGGCACCACGAGAACACGGATGAGATCGCAATGCTACCTTGCGTTGGGCCAGGGAACTAACCTAAAAACCGCGGAGATATTTTATCTTATAGCCTTTCTCCTTCTACAGGACCACATAGGCCTAAATTCAATGCTGTTCTGTCGGGGCTGCGGTGGCACAGCGCTTGCCTCCGATAAGGCGAACTGGGTTCGATTCTCGGCGGGATCACGGCTCTTAACATCAGGGCCATGAGAGTCGATGAGGGCGAAGCGAGGTGAGTATGGAGCGGGGGAAACGGGAAATCCCCGAGATGATCCGCCGACCAGCGGCATCGTCCTTCGATATACCCACGTGTGAAAACCCGGCTCGTCTTGGTGGTGAAGCCGCTGCGCAACCGCGGCCCCACACTGCATCGGCATTCACCTGAGGTGACCCTAGAAAACGTCGTGGACACACCCCCCTTTACCGCCTACTATCAGCTCAGGCGATCTGTGACTAACCGCACGGGGACTCCCAGACTGAAAGTCACGCACGCTGACCGCAACAGCCAACGGGCTCGGTCGGCGAGAGAAAGGCCGAGCGAGCTTCCTGGCTCACAGCCAAGTGTCGAACCTAGCCACGCATGCTTCCCGGGGTATAATACCGGAAAGAAAAAAGAAACACCCAGAAGGAAAATTGCCACACGTAGTCGTATCAAACACCTGCTTTCGTAATCCTCCCGTACGTGGACTTCCCAAGCAAGTTCACAGTTCTCGTGTTCGAGTGCTCATCAGACTTGCTCATCCATTACATGTTCTTTGAAAAGTTCATCAGTACTTTTTCGTTATCGTGAATTCTGAACACTAAAATCACTGGTGGTTAAAATCGGCGGAAAATCGCGAAGTATTCTACAGCAGCATTATTCGAAAACACGCTTATTCTCACTGGCCCACCAAAATGGGGTGACCGAAATTATCATTTTAAGAAAATGAGTAAATTACATAATAAAAATTTAGTTTAATAGTTAAAAAAAAAGAGTCCACTTGCATACAAATACAGAGTTATTATAAACTCCTTGTTTCAAACGCTGTAAGATTATTTCTGAAATAAAATGATACAGTAAACACGATACCACTCATGGCCTACAATGATCATGAAAGTACACCCACGTCTACGAAAACCAACATTTTCAAATTTGCTTTCAAACTTACTAGAAACCATTCTGTAATTAAGCAACGTATTTGCGAGTGTAACAGCAATTTGAATTGAACTCTGATGTTTCAGGAAATGTATTGGGTGATATCGTCGCCTTTCATTGGTAAAATTTTAAAAGCTGCCCACCAGTTCGTAAATATGGCAGACCAAAACCCACACAATTTAAAAAATTCTGATCTGTTTTTCTCGAGCTCTGTTCGCTTAACAATGTTTTAATGTGTCAGTTCGAAATATTATAATAATTTCTATCCCTTTGCGCGTGTTTTCACAATATTGTTACCAGACTCTAAATTTTTTTGTACTTTTCCAAGAAAAATCCTTGGAAACCCAGTTGCCAAGAAAACCCTTTGTAAACCTACACACAGTTTTCTTTTAAAATCTGCAAAACATATATTTGTAATGTTACAATTGATAAGCCTTGTATTACAACTTACATTTTTTTAAAAGCGAACATAATATGGTTTTTCTAGAAAACAAATGTGATGAATTAATAATATAGAATAAATAAAAAACAATATTTCAAAATATAATTTACGGATAAGAGTATTAGTCACGCTTTGTCAACAAGGGCACTTGAACCCAACCCTCACCCTTAACCACAAAACCAACTTGACTTACGAACTCAATTCTAATTTTTGTATTAAATATAGCTACAAGAGCCTACAAAATAATATGACGTTATTTGAGTAAGAAAAACATATTTGTTTCATTTTAAGGGTTCTGTTGTTGAGTTTAGAGATTTGGACGGCTCTTAACAACGAGGTCTTGGGAGACGATTTAAGAGTTCTGTGCAGATAGGAAACAGTTAATGAATAACACGGTCACTGTTTATTGAAATAGTTGTTTTATTATGAATATTTGAGCTGTTTTAAGGGTTTTACGGTATTCAAAATTGCAATAAATTTCTTTTTACACGCAACTACACTATACATCACCCACAGTTTTTGCACAAACAGCTATATACGGTTTTATGTTGTTGAATGTCCGCCATTTTCCTGGAGCTCGTGAATACGATTCAGTATATTACAAACATTTCTTGAGGTCTATTACAAACGCGGCTCTTGTAGTTTTACAAACGAGTAGTTTTACAAGAGATAGCTTTGTACTGTTACAAGCATTTGTAAAATTACAAACAATTTATCAGTAAAAGTTACAAATTTTTTTTTACAGTGCATTGTGTTACAGGTTTTAGATCTCATTTCAAGAACATATCATTCATGAATTTTATGTTTCACCTAGAGTAGTTTCCAATAATTAAAAACCAAATATTTAAAACATATATTTTCAGGGATAATAATTACAATAATTATTATAACAATACTTGTTTTTAATCTCATTTTTTGTTAGGAGCCATTTGGTGGCGTTTTTTTTCCCTTTAGTTTAAAATAATCCTGTTCTTAGACTATGTTGATAGCCTTTGAAATTATAGAATTTACATCATCATAATTTGAAATAGAAATGGGGCACCAAGTGGGAGATTTCACAGAAGAAGTAACATGTACAAAATTCCATCTTGGATCATTGAGACTTTGACAGTGACCTTCGACACAGAGTGTAACTTGACAACGTTATTTTTAAAAGCTCTACGACATAAAAAGTTTTATGAAAAAAAAAAATATTTGCCATTAAATAACTAAAAACATATTTTAAAAAAATTTGTCCACCCTCGAAATACGTAGACTGCATAACTCCATAAAATAAATGTTTTAAAAGAACAAACTACTGAGCGTATTCGCACGATTTCACTCTTCACCGGGCCACATAGTCCGTAGACTCGTTAAAATGACTCGCGGACAAAATATTCTATTAGTATTTTTTTAACGTACACGTCTTAATATAATTTCCAAGTTGAACGTCAATTTTAACTATCCCTAGCGCAAAACCCGTAATAAAATTATAAATTATTTCATGATTACATATTCACGTAAATAAACTGCCTCTCTATAAGTGATACGCGACTTTGTAATAAGCGTGTGTGGCTCGTCAAGCATTGTTATCATTTGTAAGCGACTCCATGGGAAATCTATTTGAACAGCCCTGCTGCACACACTTCACATCACCCTGAGATACAACTTCCATAGTGCCGTGCGCATTGCTTATAGTACAATGGACCCCGCAAACATAGCTAACGACGGCGTCTCCAGACTACTTTACAGACTACACACTGACTAAAGATGCGCGGGATATTAAGTGTACGTATACGTATAACACACACGTGTACGTGACTTATCGTCATGTCGACAGCGGGCTCGTTAGACGTGGGATCAGCAAGGAAGAGCAGGAGTGGGCGAGGAATATGATACGGCCAGTAAGTAATAAATGAGTCATCTCAGCCTGGGGTTACGCCCATTTGGCGAGCTGTGGAGCGTGTACTAGTGAAGGGCATGTCGTTGATGTGCTGACGTATCACTTCCTCGAGCCGAACAGTGCGCACAGACCGAGGACGGCGAGCATTACGCACGTGTTTCTGCAACATGGGAAGCATAAGTCACCTTTCTGCTGCGGACTTTGTAGGCGTTGTAGCCTACAAGGCACTGGGCGAAAACACGTTTTTAAAACCCAATATTCACAGGCTCATATCTCCTTTCATATTCCGTTTAGAAATGCGGTGTCCTGCATATTTTCGACTTAATTTTTTTTATAAGGAATCACCTCCCGTAGTTCGGGTGTTGTATTTCCGAACATCCTGTGTGTGTGTGTGTATACACACATGGGGTGGCCGTTGCCTATAATTTTTTGTGCATTGTTGCGATACCAAGCTCTCTCCTACAAGCTAGCGTGGGGCAGTTTGGCGGACTTATAAATATTTTGTGCCAGGTGGGCATGTGCAAATTTATTTTCTACAGCTTAACTGTTGATTTCGCAATACCTGCAGTCTTATATTTCAATATCGTATTATTCTGTGTCGGCCCACATTCATTTTTGGCATAAAATGTGTGTTCGTTTACTTTGTCACAGAAAAAACCTTTTGAGCGAAATATCTGAAATCAAGGAAATAACTATTTGGTACTTTACGTGAAATGATTGGGGAATCTAGTAAAGTGCAACAAGGTTTGGTTTAATCATTTACGGTTAATTTACAGTTGATAACAGCCATGTAATGCCTACTTAGCAACACCATAGATGTGTGTGTCACTACAAAAGATGCGGTGACCTATCTATCCTGATATTTGATATACTAGCTGTGCCCGCGGCTCCGCTCGCTTGGACTACAGAATTATTGTTTAGGTTTTTTTTTTTAGTATTTCTGTGTTATAGATAGATATAGACTACCACTGAATTTTTTTAGGTCTTTCCATTCTACACAATTCTTTACTACATGATATTGTTCCATCTTTAACGGTTTAGACAGCGTATTGCAAGAAAGCGCACTGGCGGAAAACTTTTTTCCGGCTTGCTTCACTATTATTGTCACTGCTTATTTCTTATTCCAATTATTTCATATCGCAGCGAAAACGCAGGAAATATGTAAAAAAAAAATTAGAAGAAAAAGTTAATTATTTTGGTCTTTCTTAGGGCGGTAGCCTATGTGGAGTTATTTTCGCCGTTTGAGGTTCAGAAGCGTAGGAACGATAAGGGCTAAACTGACACACGCATCAAAAGTTCCATCGCCACTACGCGCATGACTTTGAACTAGTGTCCAGTGTTCTCGTCGTGTTGCGTGTGTTTATGTGACTTAAGGCGGTGAACCAATTGTTTTATTGATGTAAAGTGTGTAGCAAAGTTCAGTGCAGGCTTCTATCGTAGTATCGCTCGTGTCCGGATGGTATGTCTTAATATAGGCTACAGCAGTCTGAAAAAGCCGCATTTACGATCGTGGACGGCGCCAAAATAATATTTATAGAATACGTGACATGTTCAAATTGCCATACCGTCCTAGTTTGGAATATTATTTATTTTTGCAGTTAGACATATAATTAAAGGTTTAATAGTTTCTTTAAAATAATAATCATTCTGCAGTGCAGTTCAAATTAGAGTTCGGCTCTGGCCTTACAAGCAGATCTAAACTCTTGTGCGTATCATACCTTTAAAATCAGAGCGATTACTGATAAATGTATTACTACACATACATTATATTTTACGAGATGTTTCTAAGTGTTATTATTATTTACTTCATGGGTTGTGCTATAGAATGTTTGAAACTCCTCCTGTTTCATTATTTTAAAGGTCTTATTAAATATTTGTGTCGTTTTGGGCTGTATAAGGTGCCCTTTCTAGATGTTTCGTCCATTTCTTTCTGTTTGTATCAATTATTTGCTGAGCAGAGTCGATATGGAGTTTTTTTTTCGTAGCTATAAAAAGTTGAGAACGTATTGACACTTTAAATGTTGTGTTTTGTTGACATGACTAAACGTTAGTATTTGAAATATTATCGTATGTCCTTATCACAAGGGTAAGAAAATAGCTTAAGTGTTATAGTCACTTTGTTTGTTTTTAGTTCCCAATTTTTTTAGTTGGTATTTAAACCAACGCAATATCTAAGAATTTAATATGACTGGTGACGAGTCTTAATATTAATCTCCCCACTCCCGGTGTTAGGCACTACACTTTTTAAATGAACTGATAACTTTTTCGTATTTCGTAAGCTTTGAGACGAACTCATTCATTTTTACACTTTGAATTTTAACGTCCGCTGTTTTTTTTTATTGAAATAACTTTATTAATTTCATGTCAGTTTTTAAAACGTTCTCGTACGCCTTACAAATAGTTTTGTGATGTCGAGTGCAAATAAACTGCGGTTACGTCTTCATTCGCTATACAACCCTAGCGTAACTATAACAAGATAGCTTGATAGTTACCACTCATTTCCATCAGCAGATATAAAACGTTAGCACAGTTTTCCCAGTTTTGAAGGGAAAAAAAAAGTTGTTCTTAAATATTAATTCTGGGATATATTCAAGTGCTGGAGTAGAGCATGTGTTTAATAATAGGTGGTGACATTTTCACTTGCGAGAGAGGCCGGTTATGAGACGAGGTATTCGAAAATGTTCTCCGTCTTAAAGTGAGGCCCAGTTTATATTTAACTATTTTAGTGTCATACTTTTGCTAAACACGTCTTTGCCATCAAACCATAGCAATATTTGTGACATTTTTGTTTACATATAATACCAAAACCAATTTAAATTTTTCTTTAGTATATATAAGTGATTTGTTTCGTCTTAGCCATTCCTTTTAAATTTGTATTTTTTTGCCAAATAATTTATAATGAACTTAGTAACTATTTAAAAAATAATTTGAATGCCAACTGTTTAGATAAATTGAACTTAAACTTTTGAAAGTTATTTTTCAACATAAAGAAATGAACTCTTTGCAAGTTCATTTCGATAGTGAACTTGCCACTCCTCGCCAATTTATCAACGTTACAAAAAAGAAGAAGGGAGGGGGAGGATTACCTGTCCATCTTAAGTGTAATGTAATGCGAAACGAATCAGCGCTTGATAAATAAAATAATGTCCTTAGTGTTTCTGGGAAATTGTAACAATGAAAACATGCGCAAAAATAAATATTTACAGTAAAAAGGTTATAAAGCGCAAGTTTAGCATGGCAGTAAGTCAAAATTCCATTAACCTCTGTTCTACGGATTCAACTTCTGTTTTACTCAAACAAATGTGTAATATGGCGGATGTTATATTTATCTGACCTTTCCGGGGGGGNGGGGGGGGGGGGGGTGATGTAGTGATCATACTATTGGTTTGATATTATGCTCTGGGTTTATTATCGGAAGCAATATGAAAACGGTAATCCTAAGATGGAAAAATTGGTCACGATCTTCCTTGAAACAGAGTTCTCCTTTAAATTATAGTTCAGCTTTAATTAGGTCAGTTTAATGGTTATTGATTAAGCAGCGTGCGGCGTTGCTGGCAAGAACGTGAACTGCATAGCGTAAAGTTATTATTATCGGCTTCGAGGCTTTTGCTGCTCCTGCAAAAAAAAAAAAAAAGTACAGCAGAATTTAAACAGAATGCATTCACTCTTCAATTAAAGTTTAATAGTTCAGTTCCACTCACTTGGTAACTGTTCGGTGAAGTAATTGTAATTTAGTTCCATGTTGTGAAAATACTTGCACACTTCCACCGGAGGACGTAGGTTTTGCAAAGTTGCCATAGTAGTCAACTCTGTTTCCGTATTTCCTGTAAGCGATCCAGCGTGTCCCAAGAACACTACTATTGTCAAAATGAATGGTTATACATTCATTTCTCTTAGGTTTTTGCGGTAGGAAGTCACGCATATACACTTCACGGAGAATTCGTAATTTCTGTGCATTTTTCTTTAAGTCTAAGCTTGTAAGCGATCGGTTGGGTAATTTCTTAAGGATAGCATCCGTTCTTTCCTTTGTCTGGTTCTTTTTCCACCTGTGTGTGTGTATATATATATAACATTTTTTTCTCTTTATTTAATGTGACTAAACACAATTTGTGAAAAGGGAAATTTTTTCCTATCTGAAAATTTTTCACGTAACACGGCTGACATCCTATGAAATGATCTTCGGGATGGATTGTACTTCTGTCTTGATTTTGGTTTACAACGTGGTTGAAGGAAAAAAAAATTTGTAGATAATGTACTAGTAATAGGTATATTACGAAAATATGTAACTATTTTACAGAAACATGTCACACATTTTAATAGCTAACTTAAAAATTGAATTAATTACGCCCAAATATTCCTTTGTAATTTTATGATAAAATTTATTTAATTTGTCCCACTTTACATTTTATAAAAAATCTGTTTTTTCGCAGTTCGATTTTTACTAGTAATAAATAAACGTAAATATGCAGTGTTCCCTCGCTACGAAATGACCACATATTTTGTGGCTATAGAGAAGTTGCAAATTATGGATTTAATCTGGAAACATTGTAATAACATTGCCTTGATATTTACACCTGCCTTCCTCACTCCAGGAAACCAAAACATTACTATCGTTTTGGAATGACGGCCTTACTAGTTAGTTCAAGTTCTGCCCGTTAGAGGTTGTTGCCTGCACCACCTCTTACGCTGGAACTATACACTGACGTCCACATTTTAATGTGGACATGTTAACAACAAGTGAAGTGTGTGTTACCGAAATATTCATATTAAAAGAGAAAAAAAAAAGTATCTAGTAGCCTGGCTCATTACAATCGGGAAACGAAATTAAAAGAATTCTTCACTAACAATTCCATTATTTCGATCATGTATCAACACTATTAAACTTTTATAACTGACGCTACTTGCATCCCCTAATCATCGCACAGTAATGTCAACGAGAGAAGATTCTTACCCACGAGCAAAATCATAACATTGCTGTTGAAGACCGGAATATGATCGGCGAGCTTTAGAATACGTTGAACGTCACGTAAGCAATGTGGTTTTATGCATGGGAAATCTCGGCTCGGCATAACACCTACATACATAATTATAGTGGTATCACACGCACTTAAAAAAGCCTGTTTCTTCGAAAACTTTGTGAATAAAATACCGACACGGATTTGGCAACATTTTTGGAAAGCATTCACTACTTCATAATTTCGATATTTGACTATTGGCCATGTAAGAAAACATTTCTAACGTTTCAGGTTTAAGAAAATTAAAAAAAAATTATAAAAAGAGGGATTGAGAAGGGAGGAAAATATTTCTACCCTAGGTTAAATAAAAGCAAGGGCAAATGGAAAGTAAACGCCAACCTCTTATATGGATCTTGAGCGACAGAACAAGCGGGGCAGTGCATAGAGTTGTAACACACTGGACTTGCATTCGGGAGTAGCCGGGCTCGATTCCTGGCCAGGCCATCCTCGTTTAGTTTTCCCATGGTTTTCCGACATCACTTCAGTCGAATGTCGCGATGGTTCCTCACTGCAGGCTGTGTGTGGTGGCTCCCTTCCCTGAACCTACCTGTCCGTGCCGATGGTTATAGAACTAAAACAGTTTTTCACCCTAGAATTTAAGGATGATTTATGGTTTCGTGGCACGAGTCAATGGTTACTCAACAAAGACACACAATAATTTGTACAATAAAATGCTTCGAGTTTTTAGCGTTTAAATAAGCATTTTAAATTAAAATCTGACAAGCAGTGCATGCAGACTTGATCTCCATCCAGACTTCAACATCTGGTTTGCTTTTTAAAAAATTTAAAAAGTTAATTTTTGAATTGAAGTTTGGTTTCAGCTAGGAACTATAGGAGTGGTATTTTGCCATTTCTTTGAAGGTCGACACTTGCCCATTTGAGGTAAGAGCTTTAACTTCTGGCTATTTTGACTTTTTTTTTAAATCTTAATGTTTAAAATTGAAAAACGGGAAAAACCACACAGAAATTTCTGAGAAAATGTTCTTCATGACATTTTTGAAAACACGGACGATTATTTCGATATTGGTCTAACGTATTAACTTTGTTCAGTTCTGAAATTTTTACGAAAACTTTGTAAATTAAAAATTGTATAGTTCCTTTCATAAAGTAATTTTGCGCTAACATTGTACTTTAATAGGACTATTATCTCATATCACAACAAATGAACTAAACAATTTCAGACTCTTAAACGCTCTTAAGTCTCTGAGTCAGCTGTCGACGAGACATTAAGCCACAAGTGTAACTGTAACTTCAGCGGCAGACGATGCGCCGATTTTGTTGTCGGGTAGTTCGGAGCCCAGTGCAATCATGAAGGTCCGCAGTCTTAACCCGCTCTGTTCATATCCGCNATTTTGTTGTCGGGTAGTTCGGAGCCCAGTGCAATCATGAAGGTCCGCAGTCTTAACCCGCTCTGTTCATATCCGCGGGGCGTTAAACAAAGATTAATTATCATACCGGCAGATAGTTCTTGCACGTCGCTACAAGCGTAAGTGTTAGCGACGGAGAAACGCATCTAAAGTGCAAGTTACGCGGCTTCACGTCGTACGGTCACAGGGCATCCTCACTAGGCCTGTCCTAAAAATACACGGATGCGTAAGAAAATGGACACGGAACACGCAAGCGGAACGGGCGGACGAATCGGAATGAGTTTTACCATTTTTTACAATACACTGAAACGTAATTTCTGCAGCTCAGAAAAGTTTTCATTTTACATTAAATTTCTGCTCAGCTGTTACAAATAGATGACATAAGTTTTGTACTACAGATACCTCTTATTTTTTACAGCGTACACCATACGCACATGTTTATTAAAAAAAGTAATTTTAATAACCGCAGCATAATTCATGCCCTTGTGGCTTCGTGTACCACAGTGACCACGAATACAATTCGATTCNTAATTTTAATAACCGCAGCATAATTCATGCCCTTGTGGCTTCGTGTACCACAGTGACCACGAATACAATTCGATTCCCATTGGCTACACGGATTCACGGACACGGGAGAGTTGGGAGTTAACGAGCTCTCTTACGTGTCGGCGTCCGCGTACGTATCCGCATTGCGCATCATTGTAGATAGAACTGGGAGCGTCTTACGTTTCCACGACCGAGATACGTGTCCGCGCCCGTGTCATTGTAGAACCGGTCTTCAAATTGGCTCCGTAACACCTGGTAATCACCCCCGGCTCACAGACCGTTCTTAAGAGTGCACGGTCCCGAGATTTTGTTTCATGTTCGAGGCACGTCGATACGGGCGACAATAGCACGAGCGACCAGCGCCCCGTCGCTCCTACGTGCAAGGCGCCGAACCTGCTTCAGTTGTTACGCTTTCCTGTGCAAACTACATCTATAACCGTGGGATTTTATTACACGTAATAAAAGCCAGTAAATTAAACTACGACTATAGCGTTTTATTTTTCTACTACATTTTAATGAAAATACGCAAGNCGTAATAAAAGCCAGTAAATTAAACTACGACTATAGCGTTTTATTTTTCTACTACATTTTAATGAAAATACGCAAGGGAGCTCTAGAAATGCGATTTTTAAAAATTTTACGATTTTTTCTTAGAATTATTTAATATTATTAAAAAAAAACTGCACAGACTTAGATAATCTTTTTTTTTTATCTTTTCTGGCAAAAATTCGTATTCGCAGGACCTTTATTTGTATTTGCTGAGATACGCGTAAACGTGAAAACTATGAAGTGCAGAATATATGCCCGGACTACTAACTATTATTCACGCCGGCATACTGTCATGGAACTGTCGCCAGTCTGGCNATTTTGTTGTCGGGTAGTTCGGAGCCCAGTGCAATCATGAAGGTCCGCAGTCTTAACCCGCTCTGTTCATATCCGTGGGGCGTCTAACAAAGATTAATTATTATACCGACAGATAGTTGTTTGCACGTCGCTTCAAGTGTAAGTGTTAGCGACGGAGAAACGCATCTAAAGTGCAAGTTACGCGGCTTCACGTCGTACGGTCACAGGGCATCCTCACTAGGCCTGTCCTAAAAATACACGGATGCGTAAGAAAATGGACACGGAACACGCAAACGGAACGGGCGGACGAATCGGAATGAGTTTTAGCATTTTTTACAATACACTGAAACGTAATTTCTGCAACTCACAAAAGTTTTCATTTTACATTAAATTTCTGCTCAGCTGTTACAAATAGATGACATAAGTTTTGTACTACAGATACCTCGTATTTTTACAGCGTACACCATACGCACATGTTTATTTAAAAAAATAATTTTAATAACCGCAGCATAATTCATGCCCTTGTGGCTTCGTGTACCACAGTGACCACGAATACAATTCGATTCCCATTGGCTACACGGATTCACGGACACGGGAGAGTTGGGAGTTAACGAGCTCTCTTACGTGTCGGCGTCCGCGTACGTATCCGCATTGCGCATCATTGTAGATAGAACTGGGAGCGTCTTACGTTTCCACGACCGAGATACGTGTCCGCGCCCGTGTCATTGTAGAACCGGTCTTCAAATTGGCTCCGTAACACCTGGTAATCACCCCCGGCTCACAGACCGTTCTTAAGAGTGCACGGTCCCGAGATTTTGTTTCATGTTCGAGGCACGTCGATACGGGCGACAATAGCACGAGCGACCAGCGCCCCGTCGCTCCTACGTGCAAGGCGCCGAACCTGCTTCAGTTGTTACGCTTTCCTGTGCAAACTACATCTATAACCGTGGGATTTTATTACACGTAATAAAAGCCAGTAAATTAAACTACGACTATAGCGTTTTATTTTTCTACTACATTTTAATGAAAATACGCAACGGAGCTCTAGAAATGCGATTTTTAAAAATGTTACGATTTTTTCTTAGAATTATTTAATATTATTAAAAAAAACTGCACAGACTTAGATAATCTTTTTTTTTTGTCTTTTCTGGCAAAAATTCGTATTCGCAGGACCTTTATTTGTATTTGCTGAGATACGCGTAAACGTGAAAACTATGAAAGTGCAGAATATATGCCCGGACTACTAACTATTATTCACGCCGGCATACTGTCATGGAACTGTCGCCAGTCTGGCCTCCTCAGCAAAAAAGCGTGACGCGTTGACGTACAGTACTGAACATAAAGATCTTGTAGATTAAACGACGATGTAAGAGATTTCCCGCTTTTTTTAAGCTAAGTTTTCTGACGTAGCAGATTGCTAAGTAATCGCTTCTGTTCAGCGGTGGGCGAGCCACGTAATTTAACGTTATGGTCGATTCCGCGTTACTAAGAACGTTTGTGAAGTTCTAAGTTTGTACTTTCGAGCTACTCGTTTCATATCCTTCCGCCGAACGGACACAAGTCTGCGCTGGACTGACACAACGAAAACTGAAAATTCCTATACATAAAATCAAATGTATTTCCAACTTTGTATTTCTGAAAACGTCAGTAAGATAGTATGAAACGAACACCGTGTAAAGAACGCAAAAAAAAAAAAACTCAATTTAATGTTATTTTACAAAATAACTGTTTTTTACTTGCCATTACCGACGTACTCCCTTTCTCTGGTTTTAAAATTCACGCTGAATGTGAAATATTTATTATAATTTATAGACAACATACAAGTAAAAGTTTCATTCAACCCAAAAAAAGATGCTTTGATGTAATCGCAAGTAGTTAGGTAGTAGGGATTAGNAAAGATGCTTTGATGTAATCGCAAGTAGTTAGGTAGTAGGGATTAGCGTCTCTTCGACAGCGTTGTTATTATTGATGAAGCAAGTCCCTCAGAAAATAATATATGGCCTGTAGTAAGAAACCATCCCAGCATTCGTCTGGAGTGATTTCGGGAAAGAATGGAAAACAGAAATTAGGATTGCGGGACCAGGAATTGCACCTATTACACTCCCTCTCCCTCACCATCCCTCCCCCTCCTCATCCCTTCCCCCCTCCCCATTCGGGTCCAGTAGTTTAAAATTGCGCCACCTCTCTCAGTGGAAACGAATGTAAAAAAAGCGCGTGTATGACTTGCTTAGGAAACAATCAAGGTGAGATTTCTAATATCTGAACAGACTAATAGCGATCATCCATGCTTTGTATAAGAGGGTCAGACTTGCGTCACTAATTTTTTCAGGGGGAAGAGGGAAGAGCAGGGGCGATGGTAATTTACTTGACTCGCTGCACGATGGCGCCACGGTAAAATTTAAACAGTTATAAAGCTACCCTGTGTCGGGCTGCAAAAACGCGAAGACTTATCATATAGTTATACACTGAAGAGCTAAAGAAACTGGGACACCTGCCTAATATCGTGTAGACNCGTCAGTCGTCGTTTGTCCCGTTCTTTCGCGATCTTTTTCCGGCCGCAGCGAAGTCGAAGATGTGAAGTTTTACCGGATTCCCGATATTCACGGTGCACTCGTGAAATGGTCGTACGCGAACATCCAAATGTTATCGCTACCTCGGAGATGCTATGTTCCATATCTCGTGCGCCGACTATAACACCACGTTCAAATCCACTTAAATCTTGATAACCTGAAATTGTAGCAGCAGTAACCGATCAAGCTGCCGACCGCATTGCGTAACTCTGATTGGTTCCATACCTCTGTTATTTGCATACGNAAATTTTAGCAGCAGTAACCGATCAAGCTGCCGACCGCATTGCGTAACTCTGATTGGTTCCATACCTCTGTTATTTGCATACGCACGCCTATACCAGTTTTTTTTGGCTCTTCAGTGTATTAACTCAATGCATACACGGCCACCAAACAACCTTTGAGTTAAGTGGCCTTTCCAATGCGTGTTTGGCGAGCACGTCATACTTTACGCCACATATTTGGGGTGTCTGTCAAACAGCGGGCTGTGGAAAAACCCATGTTTGGTTGTCTGTCATGCATGACCAAGTAGGTCCGTCTTGAGGCGATCCTTCTCGCCCGTGTACGTAGAGATCATATAGGATGACTTAGTGACCCCCTGTAACCGGTGTTATGAGTGGGAAGGAACAGACAGTGAGAACTTCTGCCCACGCATCGACTCTGAGCACAGTTCATTCACGGTTACTTCCAACTTGTCTATAGTCCTGCTTAAGTTTTACCTTCAGGCTATTCCTCCACCTTATGCAAGCAAAGCCTAACTAAGTCTAGAAAATAACACCCAAGGAACAACGCACCGTAGTTGTAAGCACTCGGTTTAATACTATTTTACCAGAGACCTATTTATTACTAGACATTACCAATACGCCTATTTTCTGCATCTTTTTAATAGTATTAATAAAAAACATTAAGTATAATCATTTATAGATTAAAGATAAATACAAGGCCAATTTAATCAAAAATTTAATACAGCTATGTTAACAGGAGTATAAAATGCTTTTGATACGTGCCGTATTTATAAAACAGCTAAACAGGTCCTACATAGGATGATTTTTCTAAGGTTTGATTCAGAAAGTGTGAAGTAACCGCGAATGAACGTGACGTGGCCTTACTCTCTTACAAACACGCACCACTGGGAAGGCCGCTTTACAGACGACTATCTGCTACCAAGGAGCCGTAGTGGCTGAGCGGTTAGACTGTTCGCCTCCCACCAAAGCGAACCGGGTTCAATCCCCAGCCGGGTCACACCCGGATTTTCGCAAATGGGAATCGTGCCGGACGATGCCGCTGGCCGGCGGGTTTTCTCGGGGATCTCCCGTTTCCCCCGCCATTGCATTCCAGGGCTGCTCGATATACTCACTTCATTTCACTCTCATCGGCCCTCAAAACCTCGTTATTAAGAGCCGCCCAAATCCCTCAATCTCAACTAGCTATTACCAACAGCGTTTGTTTCCTCCGGGACATGCAGAGCACGAGGCAGGCCACTCGGTCACGTTTGCAATGTTTATTTATTTATTTGCGCTCCTAGAAGCCTAGCTAGTTTCCTCGTGCCGTACCGAGAACCTGACACAGCAAGCAGGCCAGCAATGTTGGCAATATTGTAGGACCGACGACTCGAGCGAAACTATTTGCTGTGCTGTGACGCGAGCTCCGGGTGTCAGGTGACGTAGGTGCTTTCGCAATTAGTTAAGCAATTCTAAGAGACCTTAGCTTCACTTTTTNGAGCTCCGGGTGTCAGGTGACGTAGGTGCTTTCGCAATTAGTTAAGCAATTCTAAGAGACCTTAGCTTCACTTTTTTCTGTCGTGTAACGATTAACATTGCCGTGTCCTCAGTCACTTGTAACCATGCGATTGTGAAATAATAAATTCTTTACTATTATGAACATTCTTTTCCTAGTGTGCAAAAAAAAAAATAAATAAAGCCCATAGTAACCAATTTAAGATATCCTTCGCCTTACTGTTTCCTGCCATGTAGCAATTAACATTGTCGTGACCCCAATCACTGGTATCCATGAGGGTGTGAAATAACAAATTCGTTACTCTTTGCTATTAAGCCAATTCTTTCTCTGACTTGTAAAAAACCAATCTAAAACAATTTTTAAGGTTACCAATTTAAGCACTGAACTCGAGATAAGACGTTAATACATTTCATGTATTATTATTACTCGTAACCGACATTATTAAACGTATTCCGGACAATGTTTTGTTTTGAAAAACATTCTATTGCCAGGCGGAAACTTTATATTTTGAAAGGTCGTTTTCAAAATGAACAGAGAGCCAGCTTTAGTGTGCACTTAAAGTCAAGGGGCCGTGGTTCATTTTTCTTTTTCGCTATAACCAGCGACAAACTATCAAGAAATAAAATCAACAAAGTAGTTTATTAGAGAAGACGAATCGTTGTTTACGGCTGAATTAATAAGTCCTACTTGTAGTTACATCCGCTTATCTTACTTCAACTTCATTGACAATAAACAAAATTATTAACATAATTGTGCTTTTGGTAACCAGAACTAACTCAATGTTTTTCGAAAGCAGAGATCGAATTACATTAAAACCCTTCGTGTGTCGGGTTTTGGGACTTGCTATGTTAATATGTGTTCCAAGTTTACAGCTTTGCAACCTGTGATTTAATATTTAGTAGAACGAGTGTGGTGTAACAAACGTGTATTCAACATAACCATTGTCATAAATAGTAGATATAAGTAACTAATATTATTGAATAATGATTTTTGTAACAAAGAGACATGAGAGACAAAATTACTTGTACTTGGAAAAGATAAATTTGCATCTAAAGGAATATTTAAGCAGTGTTACGATGTTTCACAATTTGTTGTGCCGTATTTGTATTAAATCTCACGCTAATGTTATGTTCTACTCTCATTGGTACACGTACGCATGTAAACAAAGTTTTTCCATTTAAATATGAAGTAAATGGGATGGGGATAATACAACTCCAAAAATTCACTTTATAGTCGATGTGCATAGTTCCCCTGGTGGATCACGTAGAAGTTACATGCCAGTTTAATTCATCAGATGGTAGTAGACACGCCCCTGTTGAAGTACTGATTGCGATTTGATGTTAACTTGTGTGTATGTTGCTAGTCCCTGTGGCATTGTCCAACACATGTCGGACGCTAAAAGCTACTAACTATTGACCAAAAGCAAATCATTATGTTAGTCAACAATGCTGCTTGTGCAGACATGTATTATGGTGCAAGGTGGGAATTATGAACACTTCTAGTAAAGTAACGCACCACTGCCAATCCACAAGTAAAGATNTGTATTATGGTGCAAGGTGGGAATTATGAACACTTCTAGTAAAGTAACGCACCACTGCCAATCCACAAGTAAAGATGGAGTTGATCAAACATAGTTAGAGATGTTACACATTTAAGCACATCCTTGGAAAGCTTATAACGCGGAAATGATATATCACAGGGCAAACGTTCATGTCAACTTCCTTCGTCGTTTTGAGGCCAACAATCAACAACCCAGTTGCTTTCCGTATACATGGAAATATTATATATTTACAATATAAACTCACGTAGAGTCATCCTAGTACTACGTGTATCCTGTGGCGATAAACTTGGGTGCAGTTTTTTTTAAAGGTACATTTAAACGTCTGTGATTTTATTTTAAAATAACGTGTTAGGTTCTGAGCTCACAACTTTGTCACATCTCCTATAGCGCGCACTCAATCTTGCACTGTGCTTCCTACACGGAATGCGTAGTCCTTATGCCTCGCCCAAGTTACAATGAAATCTCAAACCCGTACTTTCTACAAAAGATGGGCATTCATTTCCAGAACGCAGCAAGCTCGTACAAAATGCACTAGAATGATTCAGTTCTGTATTTTTCAAATCCAAATCGAGTGAATTTGATTTATAAATACCTAGCGAATCAGAAAAATTTCCTCTTATTCAGTGTAAGCCAAAGCCTTTTACAGTGTCTACGGTTCCAAACTTACTAATTATTCCCTACAACCGAAGCCAACATTCGGGAAGAATTTTTGTTGTTTCTGTTAAACTTTTCATCTTTATTTTAGTTTTAAATAT
The DNA here is from genome assembly GCA_002778355.1 of Clitarchus hookeri. Taxonomy (NCBI): domain Eukaryota; kingdom Metazoa; phylum Arthropoda; class Insecta; order Phasmatodea; family Phasmatidae; genus Clitarchus; species Clitarchus hookeri. The sequence continues at coordinate 199,168 of NQII01003303.1, forward strand.
GACTCATAATTCTTTAAGTTTTCCTTAAGAACGTTCTTCGATAATGTGTTAATATTTATGCATATTCCTCCTTAAAATATGTTGACTTCCATGTTTAATTGGTACTAGTTACCCCACCGTTTACATAAGACACTTAGCCTCGAAGTCGATATCTCCATGACGTCAGAAAAGAGCGAAAAGTTCATGAACACACAACATGAGCCAACAGAAAAGTTAAGTAGCAAACAAGACAGAGCCGAGTGCCTAGTATATGTACATACGGTATAAAATTCGGCAGCCATGAAGCGTACAGGAAATTTTATTTTGCCNGAGCCGAGTGCCTAGTATATGTACATACGGTATAAAATTCGGCAGCCATGAAGCGTACAGGAAATTTTATTTTGCCTACATCTGCTTCCTTGAAACGTAACGCATTGCTTTCACTTCAGGGTTAAAACTATGAGGCCACACCTAATTTGCCAGCTGCACGNCTTCCTTGAAACGTAACGCATTGCTTTCACTTCAGGGTTAAAACTATGAGGCCACACCTAATTTGCCAGCTGCACGATAGTTAGACGAGTTGAGAAGTTCCTGCGTGTCAAATGCGATGTCTTGCGTCCGTTTTTCGAATTCGGGTAAAGATACGCCGGACGTTTTTGGATGCAAGACCAGTTAGACTGAACACAGCGTACTTAAAAGCTTTTCATGCATCGAGTGGATGGCAAAGTGCCTGAGGTGTGAGGGAGGTGATAAGTATTTAAAAGAAAACGCAAACAGTGTAATGTCTCTTTCACGCGTTACGTTTTTTTTTTACCGTCCGATTAATATGAGAGAACATGCCTCTTTCCACATTGTCCGGGATGGATACCGTACGGGGAAGACAGTGCTTTGTGCGCGATTATAAGATGAGCAATTTTGAAATAGACGTAGAATTGCTCATTTCGCTAGTTGAAGCACGATCTGCATTATGGGACAAAACCCAAGACAGGAACAAAAGAAAAAGTGATTAGAGAAAAGTGTTTGAAGTGCTGCAAGAAGACTTAGACTTATTATACGACTTCAAGAATAATTCTAGTTGTAAGTATATTTTGCATGTGATATTTTTTATCAAGTTACAGTCCGTTGTATGTCACTGCACCCGCACAACTGGCTGATATTCGCACGTCCGGCTGCAATCGTAGTAAACCCGGAGCAGCGAAAAAAGCTGTTTCCCGAACGGTGATTTTCTGTCCGGGTGAAAACAGTAACGTGTGATAGAGGCTTAAGAGTGGGTATTATGTAAGGAAAATAATTTTAAGACGAAAGGCAATGTTAAAAGTTTCAATATTCAGGGTTTACAAGTGTATGTTTGCAAGTCACTGCGTAGGGCAATGAGCTCCTGCCCTTTCCCGTTCGTCATGCTACGTATTTCAGTTGATTGAAACAGCTGTTTTGTGCGAGCAGCTTAAGTGACGAGCCGTACTCGTTGGGTGAACGAGCGAGGGAAGAAATTTGTGCGGCCGATGAGGGTGAAGCGAGCTGAGTACGGGGCAGCGCCGAAAATGGGTGATCCCCGAGATTTCCCAACGACCAGCGGCATCATCGGGCGCGATTTCCACACGTAAAGGTCCGAGGGCGGCCCCGCCGGGAGTCGAACCCGGTTCGCCTGGGTGGAAGGCGAGTGGTCTAACCACTACACCACCGCGGCCCCCGCTCGTTAGGGATGTACAGTATTACCAGGCATAAATTACCATTTTCCTGCCGAACGGACGGAGTACCAACAAAATGCTTGAGGATAATTTTGTTTACTGTGATTTAACCTGTAGCGTGTCAAAATTATGGGACGTATGTCTCCTCCAGCANTGCTTGAGGATAATTTTGTTTACTGTGATTTAACCTGTAGCGTGTCAAAATTATGGGACGTATGTCTCCTCCAGCATTTTAAACTGAGAAAAAAAATCGATAGCACATGGGAAATATGAATAAACAAATTTTATCCATCGTTCGTGCGAAAGCCAAAATTTCTGTAACGCAGACCTGGCTTCCACCTCAGCTAAAGTTACGCTCGATCTGCAACTATTCATTAATTCAATAGGCTGCATTTGGCATGAATGAATGGCGTTGGCGTACGTAAAAATAAGTTGGGGGAGGGGGGAATTACCCGGGGTAAATTTCTAGGACAGATCGAAGCTCACGACAACAAAGTGAGAAATAATTCAAATAGAGCTTTTTTTAAGTGCTGCAGTTAATCTTGTTGCTTTTTCTCTTATTCAGCCGCTGTTTACAAAATCATATGCTACTCATCAAAATGACTGCTGTGATTAATTATTGCTATCACAACGCTCAAGCATTATAAAAAAATTAAGCCCCTCCTTCCCCTCCCACACACACATCACATTCAAACTGACGTGTTGCGAAGAGCATGTTATCAGATCATTAAAATGGATGACTTACGAGAATTTTATTGCTAAGACCACACACACAAATTAAAATACTGAAAAATGTATCGATATTTTTATAAAAGACCCCGTAGAAGAGGGACAAATAATTTGTAAAACTACGTTTGTTACAGTATACGTTCAACCCTAATGGAAACTAACTACAGTATAAGAAATTCTAAAATATAATAACAAATATTACCATACGCATTGACGCTAAATTTGTGCACAGGCAGTAAGTAGCAAGTCAGAAAAATGCAGGAACTCTGGTAGGATAAAACACCAGAATATTAATGAGGTTTGCCTTGCAGAATAGACCAAGTGTATTACATTGTCAATTATTTAGATATTTTCTTCTGGAACGTCCCTGAGCTGGTGGTAGATCTAACCCCCGAATCTAAAGAAAAACTATAGAAGGAACTAAATAGTAGTCGTTTACTCCGTGTTTCGCAGCTAGTTTCGTGGCTCGTGGTGCTGCTGCACTCTGATTGCAATGGCCACGAAAACGAAGCTCATCAAACCAAATACTCGTGGCCGTGAACCCGTGCAGCCAATAGCGATCAGTGTGCAGTGTCCCAGACGTACGGTGTTGGAGTATCATAGTACTGGTTGGCCCAGCCAAATACGAAAGCTCTCATCTCACCAAGTCAAGTGGCCAATAACAAAGGGAAAACTACGGGGTGTCTACACAGGATGTTTAAATCTAGTCTGCTTGAAACTATTTTCGCGAAAATCACATGTCCTTATGTTCAATATTGCAGCTCATTAAGAGCACGCGAGACTTGATCTGTTAATAAATGATGTAAACAATAAAAATAATTATTATTCTTGTTAAAAAAGAGTTTAGTTACCAACTTTTGAAAATAAAAATCCCTGTCATTTACTGCGTGTATTTTGTTTCACGTAAACATCGACTGGAGTAAGTAATTTTAAGCAACGAAATGAGAGGGAAAAAAATATTTTTTTTTTAAAGTCGCAATTCAAATGTAATACTTAAACTGGTGGCTACTTCAGCTGATATTTTTACACACACGAGGGAAACACCCGGCCTAATAGTACCATGCTTACGTTTCCAACAGTTAAGGGTAATACTGCCTGGTGTGGAACCAGTCGTGCAAAAGAATGGAGTTTTTATATGTTAAATGATACTAGGCGTGTCACAGCTACCTTTCACATTATCACTTTCAAACAAAAAACACTTTGTATCCTTTGAAAAAAAAATAACAGCACTACAAGAGAGCAAGTACATGTAAATGTGTAAAAATTCGTGTCTTTGAGTTTTTGTTTAATCTATAGATCTGAAATTTAACTGCAATTTTCCGGATATTAAATTTTTCAGAAAACGTTTTATAGCAATGTGGCCTGGACAAAGATGGGAAAAAGTATGTTTTTGTTTGATAGTGAAGGGTAGCCCAGACACCCTTAAAACCATTAACATGTAAAACCTTATCCTTTCACTGGACCGGTGCCACAAAACATACTAAGCGTTGTCGATGTTGTTTTGAATCATCCGGTAGACACACTGAAGTTGATTTGTTTTACGTTTGGCGTAAGGATGTAGAAAAATACCAGAATAATTAAATTTTGGCAGAGCTTTGAAAGGTGTTCAGTAAACTGCGGACCGAACATAGCGAGAATATGTTACGTGGTTAGATGCGTACTTATTTCCCTGTTCTAACGAAGGAAGAATTGCATTACAGCTTGGTGCAAGGACCAAGTCAGAAAATATCTCCATGAAAGACTGCAGTACGCGTAAACGAGTGATAGATACTAGGTTAGCTGCGAGCTCCTTTGTGTTATAGTTCGTTCACTGTTAACGAAACACTTCTAAAATTAGCCTATATGAAAAAAAAAACCTGCCCATTACTTTATACATTTTAAAGTAAATATCAGCTGGCTCGGTTTCAGTTAAGTTGGCAACGAAGCAGAAAAAGTAGTTCCGTGTCTTAACGTCGTATTTAAAGATGCGTGTTTAAATTTGTTCTCGCTCAATTAATTAAATTTAATTCATGTTTGTTTTATCCACCAAAGTGTGAGAACTGCCATATTTATAACGTATTTATGGTCCTTAAAAATTTTCAGTCTAAAAAACGATGACACATAATTAACACGTTATGAAAAGGAGAACAACTATTTTACAGTGCGCTCGCTGTTCATTGTTTGCTCAGAAGCTATGGAATACTTTAGAAGTAACGAAGTTGTAACAGAAATTCTTCGCATTTCTGGAACTAGTTCCCTGTATCGACACGAGATAGCGTCATTTACCCTTTACTTTGCCCGAGCCGCCATCGTGTGGCAAGTCAACGCTCCTACTCTTTCTAAGAAAGTCAACACTTAGGCTACTTTTTAAGGTGTGCCGTGGTAAAGGTAAATACCCTTTTTTTGTACACATTAAACTTGTAATTTCAGCTCTCGCAAAGAAAGTAATTTCAGTTTCGCAAGTGTTTATAAATAACTTGTGATAACCCATGGGTAACTGGAGACATGAAGAATTCGTGGATTCATTCCGGGACACGTTGGAATTCAAAAACTTGTTAACTTGTGTTACTTTCCCAATTGGTGGACACGTTATTTGACACCGCCTAGAAAACCCTCACCCAATAACAAAAATGCAATTAAATGCAGGCTCAATCATTACTTTCTATTCTGGCAGCAAGCAGCCAATGGACAGTTAATAGCTAAATAATTGTACATAAGAATGCGCAGTCAAGCCCACGCGCCATGGAATCTGCTAATTCTGCAGGCCTCTACCTATAACCTATGAAAAAAACTGGGCCATTCGCAAATAGCAGCGAGTCATAAATCTTCAGTGTGATAGCAGCGGCTGGTAACACCAGCGACAAAAANTTAATAGCTAAATAATTGTACATAAGAATGTGCAGTCAAGCCCACGCGCCATGGAATCTGCTAATTCTGCAGGCCTCTACCTATAACCTATGAAAAAAACTGGGTCATTCGCAAATAGCAGCGAGTCATAAATCTTCAGTGTGATAGCAGCGGCTGGTAACACCAGCGACAAAAAAAAAAGGCACTGCCTTTATTGGTGGTGGATACTGACACTGAAAAGTAACACACACTAAAGGCTATTAACGTTAAAATGAGCGCTTTTAAAATCAACCTTTGAAAAATGTCGCTACCCCTATCTGCGCATATTTTAACGGGCACGCTGAGTGGCGTGCGCCTAGTAAAGTTGGTAACGACGGAGGGAATATAGCTCCGTGCTTTAACGTTGAACTAAAAGTGTTAGGCAAACGTTTGTGAATACTGAAAATGTTTCATTTGCTTTCTCCTTTTTTTTAAACGCACGTAAATACAAGAATAAGGAAATTAGTAAAATATTTACTTTACCTATAATTTCACAGTTTCACTTGACCGACGCATGAATAAAGTTATCAGACCCACGGCAATGTTAATTTTACATGCGGCTAAAGAATACACAATGTGAATACAAGTATATCTTAAGCAGGGCTTCCAAAAGTGCTCAGTTTACAATGAACAGCCTTTATCATTTTACTTACTTCGTGGCATGCCGTACGCAAACGATTATATATTCGGGATAGTCTACGGGGTTAACCGAACACTTTTTTAAATCCCTGCTGANACAGTTTCACTAGACCGACGCATGAATAAAGTTATCAGACCCACGGCAATGTTAATTTTACATGCGGCTAAAGAATGCACAATGTGAATACAAGTATATCTTAAGCAGGGCTTCCAAAAGTGCTCAGTTTACAGTGAACAGCCTTTATAATTTTACTTACTTCATGGCATGCCGTACGCAAACGATTATATATTCGGGATAGTCTACGGGGTTAACCGAACACTTTTTAAATCCCTGCTCAAGATAGAGTTTCCTTCTCATTTTGAGTTCTTCTGCCGGGTGTAAAATTAGCATTACCAAGAACATAATACTTTTGNAAGATAGAGTTTCCTTCTCATTTTGAGTTCTTCTGCCGGGTGTAAAATTAGCATTACCAAGAACATAATACTTTTGTTCATACGCCATTATCGTGAAAACGTAGAATTTTTAGGAACGCAAACGTACTGATATGCAAATTCGTGCTCTTAATGTGTGTAAAACAAAAGTAACTTAATTCATTAGGCATAAATGTAAACATTGCGCTCGCAATACAGCTTCAAAGCCTTGAGAACTAATTTTATGAATTCGTTGCCAACTTAACTAGGCGCCTGCGTTAAAGAGTATATAGTCCATTCACAGTTACTTCCAACTTTTTTTGAAGCCCTGCTAAAGTTCTACTTCCAGGATACTCATCAGCCTCATGCAAACACAATTTAACGAAGTCTGGAAAATTACGCCAGAGGGACAAATGCGCCACGTTCTTGCGCACTCTGTGTGGTAACAGTTTGCGTAGGAACTATTTCTTGCTAGGCGTAACTAGGGCCGCCTTTTTTTTCGCGAAAAGTATTCAGGACTGCTTGTACTTCAAAACACTAGAACTCCGACCTACTTTCGAGATTGGAAGTCACACATTGCAGGTGTCTGCCCGCGAGTCACGGACACTTAGTGTCGAAGTTACGTAATTCTTATTGGCCCAGTCAGGTAAGGCACTATCTCCCGACAAAGACAAATGGCCAATAACTAGAGACCTGAAAAATTCGCGAGTTCAATGACCTGTAGGCTATACTCCACTGTCGTATGTAAAATCATGCAAATATCACTCTTAATTGGTTGATTTCTGTATTAGCGGAAGACGGTGACTGGTTACGCATTTTATTGTGTGTTTATAATTGGCTCAGAGATGTCTATGAGGTGTAAACTAACGGGTAGGTCAATAGCATACGCAAGACAAACGTAAGAGGTTTTGAATTCTAGCTTGTCCCGAGATGAAAACGCGAATTTTTCATGTGTCTACCAATAACTAAAGAAAAACTGCACATATGCCATAGGACATTGGAATCTAGCCTTCGCGTGAATATTTTCGCGAAAAACAGATGGCCCTAGGTATTACCAACACAACCATTTTCTTCCTGTTTTTATCCATATTAATTATAAATGAAATATTATAAATTATAGACAGCATGTAAATAAAAGTTCAGTTTAACCGAAAATAAGGCCATTTTGTGTTACCAGATGAACAAAAAGCTTGTATTTTGNCATGTAAATAAAAGTTCAGTTTAACCGAAAATAAGGCCATTTTGTGTTACCAGATGAACAAAAAGCTTGTATTTTGGGAATATTTAAGAAACAACCAAACACGTCATACATGGGGTGATTTTTCAAAGGTTCGATTCTAAAAGTGTGAAGAAACTGCGAATATACTATACATGTAGTTATGGGCAGTGATTTATTTTTCGAAGCTTCATTTCAAAAGTGTTATCTTTACCGTGAACAGTCTTTAACCATGTGCGGGTATTTATAAATGTCTTCATCCCATCCAATAGAATGAAAAAAGCAAAAAAAAGGCCAAAAAAAGAATGCNGAATGAAAAAAGCAAAAAAAAGGCCAAAAAAAGAATGCATTGCTTGTCGTCTTGAGGATAATTGACGAGGAGGAAAAGTGCGTGCGTGAGTCAACGAAGTGCTGGCTGACGTAAGACCTGGCTGGGCGGACAATTCTTCTGCTCGCAAGCACCGGTGAAGAAATGCAAATAGATTCCTGGAGCGTGGCTGCGTGATTCGCGCACGTACAGCTGCCGGTCGGTTACTGAACCACCTTGGTCACAACTTCAGCGACACGTCAACTCGTTAAATTACGCAGCCTTGCAAACGAACCTTGCGGGATCGAATGCACGCCAGCCGTTGTTTAGAAACTCAATATACGCATTGTAAGTGTTGCGAAACCTTTCCTTATTTACAAATGAACTTGAACCATGAGTGAGGCCATATCAGAATAATAATGGTGACAAGGCCTTAGCTAGCATATGAACATTAAGTTTTGCAATTCGATCGTGGAGAAAATGATTAAATTCATGTTCATGCTCGCTGAGAAAAGCACGTAATATACAAATCAAGTGTAAAGCTCGTCACGTATTAAAAAAAAAACTTTTTTTTCTAGTGTAAAATAAGTACCTACGAATGCGTGGGACCTAAATTAATGTTACCTACATGAATTGAAGTTTTTGAAGCCAATATAAAAACACAGAAAAGGTTGATCCAACCTAAGAGTTTTTACCAACTCCATGAGCGAATAATTAGGAAACATGATGTATCCTAGTTAGTTATTTATGCGCCATAAATTTGTCAAACTTATGGTGACGCCAGTTATTATGCGCAAGGAGTGTGCAGGAACGAACACATCATGAGAAAAAGAACTATGTATGATGGCATGCGTCAAGAACTTTTTTTTTGTTGAAACGTTATAAAACGTATTTATGATCGTGATAGTTGCCTANGTATGATGGCATGCGTCAAGAACTTTTTTTTTGTTGAAACGTTATAAAACGTATTTATGATCGTGATAGTTGCCTAACGAGGTAACGCAATGATAAACCCTCGGGCTGGCATTCAGGAAGACCTGGGTTCAATTCTCCGGTCCGACCATCTTGGTTTCGACTTTCCATGATTTCCTGAAATCACTTCAGGATAATGCTGGTAAGGTTCCTTGTTACAAGCCCTGGACAATTTCCTCCTCGTGTCTGTTTCTTTGAGCAACTTGTTCCGTCTCTAATGACTTCGCTGTCGACGAGACGTTCCCACCCGCCCCCTCCACTTTCTTCCAGATCTATCTAATCCGTGGAGGCGAGTGCTAATTTAAAACGTAAATGAAGACATACGAAGTCCCTTCATCCCCTTCCTAATGAGAGGCCGAAGCGCTGAGACATGACAAGTTCCAGTGATGTCCTGGAGAGAGACCGGAGCGTGGATAGTACCCCGGCCTGACAACGCGCTTAGTACTGAGTACAAGGGCCCCCCCCCCTACTTGTGGAAAGGAGTCGCATTTCGTAATTCATCAAATTGGAGCATTGGTTTTGGTCAAGAGTAGTGACAGAGTTGAGACGCCTGAGTTGATAGGTCGTGATCACCGTCCACCGCCGCGTGATTGGCCGAGGCTCGGTTAAGCCTAGTGACTAGTTCTTACATGGCTCTCATCGTAAGCAGATGTGTCTACTATAATTTAAAAAAAAAACCCCCATGGAATATTTGAAATGTAAATATTTTTCCATGACAGAAATGAAAGTCGATATTCTGTCGCCAATTTACAAATTTGGTTATTGGAACATAAATGTGGTCGTTGCAAAGTGTCAAATTCAGCGAAAATCGCTGCATGTAGCCCTCTGCTTAAGATATTTATTCTTCTGTAAAACTGTGTTTTAAACTATAGCGACAATGCTGCATCTTTTCTGAACGGACNCTGCTTAAGATATTTATTCTTCTGTAAAACTGTGTTTTAAACTATAGCGACAATGCTGCATCTTTTCTGAACGGACAGCTGTATTAAGACCCTGTAGTCACCACCTAACATTCTGAGGGAACAGAACAGGCGCGAAGCTTGTTTAAGCTATTTTTTATCACTGTCGCAATGCTCCCTCATAGCAGGACGTAACCCTGATAATTAAAAAAAAAATACTACGGAAGCCTTTCAAAATAGAAGAAGCACGCTGTGCAACTGTGAAGTGTGTGTGCTTATATATATATATGATGTCCCAAAATTAACGATTCACTTCCTAGAAAGTACTAACGTAATGTTTTCTTTCGCAGTTCTTTTAAAGAGATGCTCTATGTAGAAGAAAGAATAGCCAATTGTTTACTGGAAACTTGGTGGTAAAACATTCATGGAGGTGCGTGAGCTGTACCATCGACGATATGGAAAAGAGCCACCGGCAAGGACCAATATCAAGCTTCAAGTGAACAAGTTCAAGCGAACCGGTAGTGTCCTTAATGAGAACCGTCCTGGACGACCATAAACATCTGACGACACAGTCGAGAGCATTCGTGAGGCCGTTGAAAGGAGCCGACGTGCTTCCGTTCGTCGGCTGAGCCGTGAGATTAACAATCCACGAATCAGTGTTTGGCGTACACTTCGTTTTACTCTGAGGAAGAAGGCGTATCACATCCAGGTAATGCATCACCTGGAGGAGGAAGATTAAGCAGCCCGTATGTCAATGTGTGCTGACTTTTTGGGGGCCGTGGAAAATGTAAACCTGTTAGACAACCTCCTCTGTGCAGACGAAGCTACACTTCACATTTGTGGTTTAGTTAACCGCCACAACTGCCAGATATGCGCAGACAACAATTCTCATGAAGTGCAAGACTGGGAGAGAAACACCCCGAAGGTGAACGTGTGGCGAGGTATGACTAAGACTTAAGATTTATGGACCATCCATGTGTGGGGAGCAACCGGTAACAGGTACTAGTTACCATGATAAGCTTGAGCTCTTCTTGGAACCACAGTTTGAGTCTGATGTCATTCTGAATACCGTTATGTTCCAGCATGACGGGGCTCCCCCTCCCCTCCTTTTTCTCATTGTTCGCGATTACCTCAACCGCATGTTTCCAGGACGGTGGATCGGTAGATGTTCACCGCGTGTCTGGGCTCAGAGGTCACCTGACCTAACCCCCTTGGACTTCTTATGTAGTGTTACACCAGATCCAATGTGAACAGGGTTAAAAGCACAAGCCTGCATCACCCGCGTGGAAGGATTGTGGCGGCGATCAACAGTATATTACCTGATCAACTACAGAGAGTGGTCAGTGCTACGATGGAACGGTGGTATCTAGGCATTGACAAGTAGGGTGGCCACGTTGAAATTTATTGATATCTAATGCCTCATATGTTCCCGTTTGATGTATATATACGTTTCTTATATCAAACATGTTTTCCATGGAAATGAAACGATACTTTTGGTACAAATTGTATGTATCCCCTCCACTGTTCTACTAATATAAGCGTGTGCCATAAAAAANATGAAACGATACTTTTGGTACAAATTGTATGTATCCCCTCCACTGTTCTACTAATATAAGCGTGTGCCATAAAAAATAAAAATAAAAAATAGTGGTACGTGTATTTAGTGGTGGCATAAACGCTTAACCAGAATATACGCGTTTTGANATGAAACGATACTTTTGGTACAAATTGTATGTATCCCCTCCACTGTTCTACTAATATAAGCGTGTGCCATAAAAATAAAAATAAAAAATAGTGGTACGTGTATTTAGTGGTGGCATAAACGCTTAACCAGAATATACGCGTTTTGANAAAAATAAAAATAAAAAATAGTGGTACGTGTATTTAGTGGTGGCATAAACGCTTAACCAGAATATACGCGTTTTGAAAGACCAAATACATCAACGTCTTACGCTGGATTCAAACTCGGTGCTCCACGCACAGTCAGCTAGTGTCTTAAATTTTACCACCAACGTAAACTGTAAGAGATGATGGGTCGAATGTAACCCCCGGCCCGACTCATACTTTCGACCACCGAACAAGAGGTTCGGAGTTCAGTAATACCAGGATGTCCCGCCATCTTAGAGTTCCCGTGCATAATCACGTCACGTGATTCCCCCCGTGGGGACCGTGGTCGTGTAGTGGTCAGAGCACTCACTTTCCACCACGACGAACCAGCTTCCGTTCTCGGCGGCGGCGTTGAACCCGGAAACGTGGCGGACGTTACCGTTGGCCTGTTGGCTTTCTCGGGGTACTCCCGTCTCCCCCAACTGCTTCAACTCCACCTCACTTCATCTCTATCGGCGCTGAAGACCTCAGCTCTCAAGCGCCACCCAAAACCTCTGGCACTCNTCAACTCCACCTCACTTCATCTCTATCGGCGCTGAAGACCTCAGCTCTCAAGCGCCACCCAAAACCTCTGGCACTCACTCGATTCCTCACGATGTCTATGTGTTTTTAGAACATAATACATTAATATGTCAGCGTTAAGAGCACTGCCTACCGGCTAGCAGCTCCAAAATTTAAAATACGAATACCCATGTTAAGGAAACTTCTCCCCAGTGCGNTACCGGCTAGCAGCTCCAAAATTTAAAATACGAATACCCATGTTAAGGAAACTTCTCCCCAGTGCGTTAATTTTAAAGATAGGCGTTTCAAACAAACTGTCTTCTTCACAAATTTTTAGGAGAAGTTCCCTACAACGGAAATGTTTCCATAACATGTATAACCTGTTTGCAAGGAATTTTTAAAATTTATGTTTTACAATAAAGTACATACTGCCTATCTATATTGAAAATATACGCTCGTAGGGATCTTCTCCAAAAACATTCGCGAACAATGCATTTTATTTGAAACGCTTATCTTTAAAATGAATGCACTGAGACGAAATATCCTTGACATGGAATTGCCTATTTACATTTCGGGGATCTCCCATTTCCCACGCCACTTCATTCCGGCGTCGCTCCATACTCACCTCAATCACCCTCATCGGCTCTCAAGACCTCGCTGTTAAGAGCCGTCCAAATCTCTTCACTAACTCACATTTTGGGGGCACATAACTCTTTTAATAATCACATAATCACTTTAGGGGATAAGTTGTAAATTTTCGTCTTATATTTTCGTAAGGAATTGCCTGCCGAAATTTGTCCCCATGTTTAAGAAACGCGTTGTATATATTTATTCTTTACATCTACACGTAACTGGCGTAAGGAAACAGTTAAATCGATAGGCAATGTATATATAATTTTTTGTGCTTTTTTTTAACTTTTAGTATTAAAATTCTACATACAGGCACACATCATGTTAATGCAATAATTAAAACCAAAAATTATCTCATGTCTAACAAGTTCACTCTAAGCGGTGTTCTGAATTTTGCTTTTACGGAGGAAGGTAAAACCTGATACAAACTAACCAAGTATAGGCTGTTCACGGTGTAAAGTGAGCAATTTTGAGGCCCTAGTTACTTTTTCCTTTCAGTCATTTTTTATCCGTTGACAACCTTTTAAAATAAATAATGACATGTATGTAATAAATAGAGTTTGCATATTCCACCGCACTCGGAAGTTAACATCTAAGGCTACAATATAATATATTTATTGACTATTATTTCAAACGAGAGTGCTTTCAAAGTGCTCACTTTACCGTGAATTGCCTAAAACTGGCTAGTGCTATTGATTGGGGTGTCTGTTTTACTCTATCCTTGCGTTTCGCTCCTTATTGAGGAAGGGGCCGCAGTTGGCGCAGCGGCTAGAGCGCTCGCCACCCACCGAGGCGAACTTGGTTTGATTCTCGGCGGGGTCGCTCCCCGGATTTTCACACGTGGGAATCGTGCCAGACGAATGCCACTGGCTGGCNAATGTTAATGAAGCTGTTTTTTTTTTTCAAATTGTTCGTACACCAGCCTACTACCACGGCGGCTCGCGTTCGATTCCCGGCGGGGTTGTTCCGTTATTTCCTCAAGTGGGGAACGTGGGTGGGTGTTGCTAGTGGCCGGTTGGTTTTCCCCGGGCATTCCCATTCCCCCCACTATTTCGGCCAAAAGCCTTTCCTCATCTCACCACATACTTTCTTCCAGTTGGCTGTAGCGACAGGTGTGGGTGTGTGTGTGTGTGTGTGTGTGTGTGTGCGTGTGTGGCAAGATGAACCCGTCAGACACCTCTCATGGGTCATCGGTATAGGGTTGTCAACTGTCCCGAATTGTACGGGATTTCCTGTATCCTGTGGTTGAAAAAATCATCTCGTATGGACATCGGACAAGACGACATACATCCCGTATCTCAGACTTCTTCGCAAATAAACTGAATGTCGATAAACTGAATGTCGATAAACTGAATGTCGATAAATACAGTTTCTGTAATATACCACTTTTTCGATTTCAGGTATGTTTACTTTGCTACTCTAGCCCAATGACCACAGATACATAGCTATAATTGACGCCACAGGTGGCACTTGTCAATAAATGCGTTCATGGAAGTAGGCCGTGTGCTTGTCGAGATGTGTACATCTGTATATTTTCTTCCATTGTGTTGATGTTTGTTTTCAAGCCGATTAAATCAGAAATTAAAATCACATTGGATTATGATTATAGTTGCAAACAAATATTTTGCTGTAGGCTATATGCTTAAAGAAATCTATCATTGATATATAATGCTGACTTTTGCATAAAATAAAACTGCTGTTGTTTGTAACAATTTTTTTTATCATTTCATTGGGTTCAGATGTCGTATGTAGAGTTGTTGGAAGTGCTCATTGTGGCAAATTATAAAAAGTTGGTTACTTTGCCTTCGGTCGGGAACGCCGTGTCATCAGTCATCTGGGACGTGGAACTACTTATGATTTGGTGCCAACGTTACTACTGTCAGTTACGGACACAAACTTATTTTCAGATATTGTTTTTTTCTTCTTTTTTTATTTTCAATATACCGTGAATAAGTGAACTGTTGGATGAAAGCCCAGTTTCACCGCTGTTCGAGATTAACCAAAACATTTTCGAATCCTTGTTTAGTTTCTTTTTGCAGCCCACTGTGTACCTTTACCCTTCCGCCGTATGTAAAATATTACGCTACCGCGGTCCTCTCAATATGTAGCCATGTACACAGCAAGAGACATCACAAAATTTTATAAAAATATAACTATAGGTAATGGTTATTCCTTTGTGAAAAAAAATTAAACAATTGGGATACACATTCTGGTATATAATTTATTTTAAAATTTATCTTTTAGTAAAACGGCAAAGGTCGATTAGTATTGAAGTTAACATTGAGTTCGTTTCTTTAACTTTGTGCTATCGTTAAACTCAGGTATAGGTTGTGCAACAGTGTGTTCGCAATGTGATGTATCAAGTTTAAGTTTCTATGTAAGATTTTCAACTATCTTCAACTTAACGCAAAAGATACGAAGTGTCAGCCAATCAAATTGAAGGAACTTTTGTCCTTTTTTTTTTGTATTCATTTAAATTTCTACTAACTTACGCCTGGACTTCATCAGCCGAGCACTTCCTAAGATTGAAATAAGATTTTATTTATTTTGAGGGTGAGCACGCGAGTTTGAATTATAATTTAAAATTTCACCAATTCCAAATGTAAATTCTACGAGCGCAAATAGGACATCAATTTAGATGTGAGTGAAGGCACTATGGGAAAATGCACGTCAAAGGTTGAAATATACCAAAACGAGTGTCCATGTAAGCAATTACTTTACGTTTATAATACGTACAGGAGCATTTTAAAGATCCAAAATAGTGCATATTTTTAATACTGCGTTACGACTTGTCAAAGATGTGTTATTATTTAACGCCAATGTAAACCAAGCTAACATTTTAATTTTATAAATAAACTAACATTTTGCCAGCGGCCTCGCTCGCGTGTACTACACCATACAGCTATTAATTTCCTTTACTGAAGGACCTCTTTGTAGATCACATTAGTGGTCCTGCCTTCAAGTGCTAGGATTATCAGTTGCTAGGTGAGCTGACTCTGAAGCAGGGCACGCAGAGTTACCCATGCGAGTAGCAAGTTCTCTCTCAAGTCTATCCCTGCCACTATTAGCGACTGCCCCTGATCCTCACTTATAACCATAGCAAAATAGACCGTTAGGGGGAATTGCATTGCATTCAGTCTTTTAAATACTCGGATGGAATGAATGATACGCACAGTATGGAAACTTGTTCCTCCCGAGCGTCCAGTGATGATTGCGGCCTCAATTACATATTTTTGCCAAGCCTTGTGTGGTGATAGACCAGGAGAGTAGGTGATTTTGACGAAACCCCACTGGGGGCAACAGACCGCATCGTCAGTTTTTTGCAATTGTGTCTACAGATTTGTACTCCATTTCTACCCCCTTCGAATAACTATGGCAAACTAAGCATACTACCCTATCATTGTGACATCATCTATGGCAATTTTTTTTAACTGTTGGTGCAATTTAAAACTGTAGACTAAAGATTGGATAAACCGATTTTTGTTTTCTGAGAATTGTTAGTACTAACGCTACTTGGATATATTTAAGTTACATTAAATATTATTTTCGTAAACAAAGGCTCTGATTCGTTGGAATTCCAAATATAAACAAACATCCTTTCCATCTTTATAACACGTGATTTTGAAAGTTCTCTATATGATTCGCAAGTTTTTCGTTCTGGAAGTTCTATTTGCAAGAAATCAATTAAACATTGCAACACAAATATTGGTCATTGCATAGCTGATATATACCCCAATAATCTTCTTCTAAAATGGCATAAAAAATTATTAACCGTGGCATAAAATGTGATCTATACTCGTACATAGAAGAAGTAGAGTAGATATATTTGGGTGGCTCTTAACATCGAGGTCTTGAGAATCGATGAGGTTGAAACAATATGAGGTGAGTATGGAGCNGATATATTTGGGTGGCTCTTAACATCGAGGTCTTGAGAATCGATGAGGTTGAAACAATATGAGGTGAGTATGGAGCAGCGCTGGAATGGAAAAGTGGGGGAAACGGGAGATTCCCGAGAAAACCCGCTGACCAGAGCATTGTCTGATCGTCTGACATGATTCTCACGTGCAAAAATCCGGGAGCGACTCCTCTGGAAATCGTACCCAGTTTGCTTAGATGGGAGGCGAGTAGTCTGTTTTATGTTAATATTACAGTTTTATCACACTAACATTTTTTTGATTCGAAAGATGAAGTTATCTCACGATTCGTGTTTCGCCTTTTAAATACGGCCAGATCGACGGGTTTTCTAATGTATGAAAAAAGCTACCCTGACTTTCCGGTTTTAAACCCGCTCTATTGCAGATTATGAAATGATTAACTAGTTNAATGTATGAAAAAAGCTACCCTGACTTTCCGGTTTTAAACCCGCTCTATTGCAGATTATGAAATGATTAACTAGTTAAATAGAAGTCGGCCTCGACTAAAACCAGATGTTAAATAATTAAAAATCAAACTTTCTTAAATTATGGGCAGTCTTTCGTGGATTTCTGTGAAAGGATATTGACTTATAATTTATCATGATTAATTAACACGAAAAACGTACTGTAGATGAAAATTCATGAGTTTGAACGTATCCGTCAGCAACTAACGGTTACATAAAAGAAGAAAAAGAGCACTTATTTTTTTCTGGCAGGACATGTCGCACAACGAAATTTAGATTTTAGTTCACGTGTCAATTATATATATTTTAAATACAGAACACTATTGCGAAATTCATGTTTGNGTTGATTACACATACAGGATAAATCAATACTCTAACTAAACGTGCAGTGATAATTTTTTTTCAAATATTGATTTCAAAGGTGCTTACTTTACCGTGAACAGCCTATATAATTTATATTTACGTTATGTCTATATATGTATGTACACTGAAAAATGTATGTTTTATATACAATATGCATAAGGAATGCGCTCGCTATACATATTCGCGTCATATAGATGGATAATATTGACATATTGTGCTGGGGCTTTTTGAGCATAATATCAACCTATCTTCTGTACCACACATATTTTATACAGAATGTTAGGAAACTCAGTGCCCAAACTCCATACATAGTTTCTTTGGACCAATAGTTACACAAAAGCCCTGTACACTGATATACGGAAACGTATTTTTATATGATTTGGTTGTGTTCAAAGCTGCGGCGTGCAACGCCTGCAGAACAAGGCAGGCGGTCATGCGTGTAGCATACGTTGCATAGGAAGTAGGCGCGCAACGCTGCGTATGTAATAATTTGGTGTCGTGCGCCTATGACCTATGCAACTTGTCCTACATACATGATCGCACCGCCTTGTACTGAAGGTGTTGTACGCAGCAACATTGAACACAATTATTTTATATAAAAATACGTTTCCAGATATTAGTGTACAAGACTTTTGTGTTACTATTGGTCCAAAGAAACCGTGTCTCGAGTTTGGGCATTGAGTTTCCGAACACTCAGTTTAATAAAAACTTCAATACTTCCATGAACGATATATAACATTTGTATAACACGATTCTTTGTGTCTATTGCCTTGGAAGCCCATACGTGGGTATTACAGCCCGTTATTAGGTGAACGCCCCTTCCCCACACACAATAAATTATTTTTCAACCTCACTGGCGAATGCAGAGAACGTGTAGCGCATGAAACAGTTGTATAATAAGAAATGTACTCATCACGGAAAACCCATCCGCTGAAGGAAATGACTTAAATGTTCAATTGCATGCTCTGTAGAGATAGTTGCGTTATTAAATACTCGTCGCTGCTTTCAGCAGTAAAAAGCATGCCATACACTGTTCGTTAGTTCTGATGTGATAATATCGATGCAATTGAGGATTCGGCTGAAAGAAATATCTTAGTAAGAAAATCCCATTCTGAGAAAATGGCAGGTAGTTTTGGAGATTTTTCATTGTTCGCAACAAAAAAAAAACCTCAATCATGTGGGTTTCTCTTAAAGACGGAAATAACTATTAAAAGTTAATGCTCACATTAATGGAATGACTACTACTTAACAATAAACAAATGCAAGGATATAACAGCTATTAAATTACAGTACAAACGTATTTACAGAAAAAATGTATAACTTGGTGAAGAATCATGCTTTTTAAATAGGATATTCACGGTAAAATGAGCACTTTTGAAAGCTTTCTCATTTNATAACTTGGTGAAGAATCATGCTTTTTAAATAGGATATTCACGGTAAAATGAGCACTTTTGAAAGCTTTCTCATTTGGAATAATAGTGAATAAATATACTTTATTTTAAACTTAGACGTTAACTTCAGAGTGCGATGGAACATACACACTGTGTTTATTACTTACATGGCAATATTTATTTTAAAAGTTGGTCAAAGGATAAATGGTTAAAAGAAAAAAATAACTAGGGCCTTAAAGTTGCTCACTTTACCGTGAACAGCTTATACCAGATTTTATGTAATATGTATGGACAATAAGAAACACTACAAACTGTTTGAAGGAAGAATGATATTGGCTTACTAAAGCATTTTTTCCAGCCAACTCCTCAATTCTAGTTCCGCGCATAAAAATTACTCTTTCCATCACTTGTAAATATTGTTTTACTAGTGACTTATATAAATAAGGGTCAGCCTTTCTGAAGTCTGGTTTAAGCAAGTAAGGCATCAAATAAAATTGAACTGCAGCCATGAAACATGCATTAATTAGTATTGTTAGTAACTCATGCCTTACCAGGTTTACTGCAGAATGCTAGAATCAAATTTTCCTTACTTCTTTAGCTTTAAATACAAAAAGGAAATTTTTTCAATCTGCTTTGATATTAAAAACAAAATTTCTAAGAAAAATTGTAAGCTACACTTAATAAAAGGTTATTAAAATAAAATTTACAGAGCTTGCAGTTTGTGGGGAAAAAAACCTACAATATATGCGGTACAGTTCTTACGTTGCAATTTATTTATCTTGAAGTGTACTTTTCTTTCAGTACGGAAGAGTTTAAAGCGCATTGCTTTAGAGCAGTAGAGAATGACTTTCAGGGAATACTGCATGTCTGGTTTTAATTTTAGCGTTACTCAAAATTTCCCCTACCTATTCGAAGTTTTTCAGGTTTTCCAGTGGCGTGGAGTAAGCAAATACATTATGAGGTCTCTCAGTTTCTGTTGAACCCTTACTTCGACGTGGCACACGCAATATTCGATTTTAAGGTTAAAGGGAGATGTTTTCAAATCAGACTACTTGCATGCATACATACCAGGAGAATATGTGCTTCGCGTTTATCACAAAATTGGCGTGTTCTTATTAGAAAATATCGATTACGAAATATTCTAGCAAAATTTGGTGCATTTTGCTTGCAATGTATATCACTTATGTTGTAGGAGCAGCCNATCGATTACGAAATATTCTAGCAAAATTTGGTGCATTTTGCTTGCAATGTATATCACTTATGTTGTAGGAGCAGCTATGAGTAGAGAATACAAGAAACATGTTTGGAAAGGTGGAGGACGAGACAGGACTAAATGATACCAGTACCCTGACAGTAGGTTTAATGGAGGCTGGCTTAAAAACTAAACTAAATTTAACTTACATCTAAGGACTCCATGGTCTANCCTGACAGTAGGTTTAATGGAGGCTGGCTTAAAAACTAAACTAAATTTAACTTACATCTAAGGACTCCATGGTCTACTCGGGAGGTAACTCGGAGGGGAGGTAGGCCGGAACATTTTTGCGTGAAGACGCCTTAAGGGCACCGTCTGGCTAGATGCATTTTGCATGCCCTAGGCCTGTAAGAGTGGGAGCACTGGCGACCTAGGTACGCATATCACATTCCTCATTACCTCTATGTGCCAGTCACTGAAAAAGACAAAGACCTGCTGCATGTCTCTATGGTCTGTTAAGTAGCCTGTTACAGAAATTCAAGACCTAAAAATGACTGAAATACCCGTACTAACTCTTTTTCACATAAAAAAAAGACTCATTAGAGACGGAAATAAAAAACGAAACATAGCTTCCGGACGTGAAAAATTTCTTAAATGCTATTCACAAGCAGACTTCNTAGAGACGGAAATAAAAAACGAAACATAGCTTCCGGACGTGAAAAATTTCTTAAATGCTATTCACAAGCAGACTTCGCTCAAAATATTGAACCGTTTTAAAATGACAACTATAGGGCTGAACATCTGCAGGTGGTTCAGGTCCTAGCCAGACGGCCCCCTTAAAGACGTCAGATAGGGAGGTGGCAGCCAAGAACTAAGGGCGAGAAGGGGTTGTGTGCCTCAGGAGACTATGTGGCGAGTGTGTACCTGAGGTCGTCGTGGTTCAGCTTGAGCTTGGTGATGGTGAAGCCCAGGTCGTGGAAGGTGTAGTTGTCGAGGTCGGTGAGGCGGCTGTGTGACAACTTGAGCACGATCTCGGCGTCGTGCGGGAACCTGCCGTGCAGCGCGTCGGACACGGCGCGGAACGACGACATGCGCTCGCAGGCGACGACGGTCGTGTCGCTGTAGGGCTCTTGCACGCGGCACGAGCACGGCGAGATCTCCCTGCGCTCGGGGCAGTGCAGCGACGAGCCGACCGTCAGCCCCAGTAGCGTGTACAGGAACGTCNACCTCCGTCGAGTGGAGAAGAGAGGAGGAGAAACAAAAGACGCGGGAGCAGAGGGCACGATGCAACTCTTGGTCGGACGCTCGATCAAGACACCTGTCGCCTCGTCGGAGTCCGTCGGTGAACTGCGTGCTCGGCGGACGGTCCCGCGCAGTTTGGTGGCCTCGTACTTCTCCCCTCCTACCACCTGGATGCCCCTCCCCCTTTGCGCCCTATTCGCGGGGAAAAAAACACCAGCTCCGCCAGGAGCACCGCTTTTTCGGGGTGCGCGCGGAGAGGGGTGGATACGAACACGCCTTCGAACCCCTTCCCCCCGAACACTAAATTAAGTCCCAGAAGACTCCGCGGTGCCCGGAGGAGCTGCCGGCGTCTCCCAAGGGTCCCCGATGACGACCTCGCGGGTCGGCCGCCATGACGGACGGGTGGCAATGATTTACGCCCCCCTTCCCCTCCCCCGGTCCGGTGGAACCCTGGCGCCGGCGCCTCGTGGAATGTCTGAGAAGAGGAGGGACCTCCCCTCGCCCGCCCACAGCCGTCGTAAAAACGTCTCTCGTTGTATCTCCGCGGGCGCCAGTCGAGATTCCTTCGCTCCTCCGGGGTCCTCGGGCTCGCTCACAGAGGCGGCTGGAAGCTGTGTCGGTTCCCCCGGGTACTGGCTGTGGGCGCCTCTTCATCCTCCCGATAGCGGGCTGACCCGCGGACACGGACCGCTGATAAGGGGCTGCCGCCAGATAACGACGTTTTGCCAGACGCTTGTCCTTGGCCGACGTCCAGTCGTGCCGCGCCGCTGACCAACGATTTCCCTCATCGCCAGGCATTTCGCCGCGAAAATAAAGCATTACTATGGGTTCGAGGCCATGGATGTTTGTTGCTGATCATCTGGCATAACCATCTGCACCACGGGTCCCATGGGGGAGGGGGTGTAAAAGGAGGGCGCTAGGAATATAACTCACGGGGTGGGGAACGGTAGGGGAAAACATGACTTGTTCACGTGACAGTTTACAGAAATGTGTTTACAGACTGCCCGACTCTACCGTGTTGACCCCGAAACAAATGGTGTTGACCCCGAAACAAATGGTGTTGCCAACCGCAGCTGCGATACTGATCAGACTATGCAGTATTTCGCGTTCGGAGTTTGGCTTCACCACACTGCACTGTGGTGATATAACGTGTCGTAGCCTTTCTCATTGTTTTCTTCATGTCCCCTTGGCCCAGAGGTCGATGATCCAATATTTCACAACGATGTAAATCACGTGACAACGAGAGACAACGATTTCGGTGTATTTCGGCGTGCCTGTATGTCATTCAGAAGGTCGTGGGTTCGATCCGCGCCGGTTGCTCTGGGCCTGATTTTTACGTAGTGGTTTTCCATAAGCATTTCAGGCGAATGTTGGTGCACTTTCTCTATGTAAACCTTCTCAGTTCCTCGCACTTTAGATTAAGATCATTGTTAGTCTATGCAAACAATAGAACTGATTAGACATTACTTGCAAGCTCCGCCCACGTTAATCAACTCTGTTAAACCAAACGTTATCCCACTCGTTTACTGCTAAATTTGTACAGGAATTTCGACCTTCTATTTTCGCAGTGATATATCCGAGCTATGTAGTCCCAGTCACGTGGTCTTTGGTTTTTTCCTTATACAACTGACCAACTTAAAAAAATATATATAAATAACAGAAAATTTAGAGATACTAGTCAGGAAGGTTACTAGCGCTACGGTTATAAGTAGCAGAACCAAGATATAATGTTAAGAGCCATAAGTGAAAGCTATAGGTATCGCCCAACCCATATCTAGAAGTCAATTTTTTTAGACATCGTCATGAAATATGCATATAATGAATCACTTAGTCTTCTTACACTTTATGATGGGTAAATCGTACAGTTATTAATTAGTTTATGTGGAATGTAAAACATCATGAAAGTTAATGGTCATTAATTAAATCAAACAATAAATGATAAGTTTACGCGGAAAGAAAAAGTCAGGGGTCATATGGCAAACATTAAAGATCATTACAAACTTGCTACAGATGTTTGGCGTCTCGAAGTACCATAGGTCATTTCAATACTGACAGGCGTGGCGATAAGGTCGGTGCTACGGCTCGGGTCACTAGCGTGCTCGACTCTACAGCCCGAGCGCCGTGACGGAAATTTCCACGGGGACTGCTCCACGTAGACGTCAGCTATAACGGCGTGGTAGTGAACAAACAGCGCATCTCTGCAGATATGTTTTGGACCTCCACATTTTTCCGTTTCAACGTTTCCGCATAAACTCTTTAGTGCTTGAAATTGTAGATAACCTGAGGCAGCGAAGGTCACTTGAGCCTACCCTACACTATACCCCATTCATTAGCAGTTTCCATACCCCTTTCCGCGGATCGAGGTAGCGCAGTGGTAATCCACCGAACCCACGTTGTATGCACACATATGCATACAAACATACAGCAAAATTTATGTTAGATATGAGAACCACCTGCTTAAATGTATGTTTCACTTCGATGCTCCCAGTTGCAAGCGACTTGTGTTAATGTTGCGGAAGTAAGTTGTGAAATGAATTTGGTAATCCTTCCTCTAAAGTTGTGAACATTAATTTACTTACTGTACTTCATTGCTTTAAAATCTACCCACAAATATAACTCCAAAAGTTTTGTGTCTGGCGACCGTGGTGGCCATTCAACGGGGCCTCGATGACTTATTCACCACCCTGTAAACTTCTTATCTAGATGAAAAAACGTGGCGGCCGTAATGGTGTGGGACACCATTTTGTTGAGACTCATAAGAAAAAATCTCTCTTTTTTTTTATTCCTGTTGCTTGCGAAAACTCTTTCATCAAGCATTTCCTTGTAGCATCGAGAAAAATCGCCCAGCGACTGTTGTTCCGTAATATGCCAGATTAAACCATTGACTTTCTTGTCCCATGCAATTTTGCAATTTCACCCCTTTGGAGCAAGCTATTATTTTTAACGTCTTCTAAGCAAAAATGTTTTTATGTAAGTTTCTAAAACGAAATAATAAGTGACCTATTCAACTAATTGAGCTACTTTCCTTTACACTAACAGATTCAAGTAATTTCGACGACGTTCTCAAAAGCTAAGACAGCAGGTTTGTTGTGTTTGAAAAAAATTATTCGGTGTAAGGAATTTTTCACCAAAATTGGAGGGAGTTAGTAGAGTAGTTCCCAAGAGTACATATATTTAGTGGGCGGTAAAAAGGACATACAAGTCACGACTCATGCCCTATATACCGCCCACCATATATATGTGTGTGTGTGTGTGTGATATGTGTATATGTATATATACGTGCACTTATATGCAAGTATGTATTCGTGCATATTGGTACAGTATGTATGTAGTAGGTAGGTACGTATGCATGTTTAGATGTAAAGCATAGCGAAGGTCATGTTAACAACTATTTTAAATGGAAGGAAATATATTTTATTTTAGGCTTGAAAAAGGAAACCTTGCAATTCTTAGAAAATGGTAACTCATAAGGCGGATCCTATAGACAGAGAAGAGGAAAGTGATCCGTGAGTAGAGCCGCACATTACAGTGAAACTCTTTTTCAACAAAGCGAAGAAAGTATGGTTACTATGAAAATATCGTAACATAAACTAAAATGAAATTTATACGCGGTTTCGTCGATGAAATACAGCAGAGCAGATTTTAATTGGAATTTAAATAAATCTGCTTCTGTGCAATGTTTTTAAATGATGTAATAATAAAACCGTGTAATTTTTCTTCTACTAGCGAGGTAGCCGGTAACTACTAAACTTTTCAAAATTATGACTTTGGGAATAACAAACAATAAAAAACACCTTCCATTGGTTTTAGGGACACCACAACTAAAGTAAAATCCTAGAAATTTCCAATCGATCGTAATCAGTATCGTACTCAAAACCATTAAAGTGAGGGAATGATACACAAAATGTTCTTATACACTACTGTTTAATGGCACAAATTTAATTAAACTCACTGCTACAAACGTATTACATCCTATAAAAATTATTTGGTAGCCATGAAAGTTAGTAAATAGGAACATCGCTGGATGATATGACAATAATTTAAGTTTCGCGCAGTAACACACGCACTTAAGTCGGACAAAGGCACTGCCACCGCTCTTCGTGTTATGCGTATACACTGGAGAGCCAAAAAAAAAACTGGTATAGGCGTGCGTATGCAAATAACAGAGGTATGGATCCAATCAGAGTAACGCTATGCGGTCGGCAGCTAGATCGGTTACTGCTGCCACAATGGCAGGTTATCAAATTTTAAGTGAGTTTGAACGTGGTGTTATAGTCGGCGCATGAGATATGGGACATAGCATCTCCGAGGTAGCGATAACATTTGGATATTCGCGTACGACCATTTCACGAGTGTACCGTGAATATCGGGAATCCTGTAAAACATCACATCTTCGACATCGCTGCGGCCGGAAAAAGATCGTGAACGAACGGGATAAACGACGACTGACGAGAATCATTAAACGTGACAGACGTGCAACCCTTTCTCAAATTGGCGCAGACTGGATTTGTGGACTGCCCTGCAGTATTCATGGTGTGAAATGCCTCCTGCATACCTTCAAACATTAGTCGAGTCCATGTCACGTCGTCTTGCGGCACTTCTGCATGCTCGCGGGGGCCCTACACGATATTAGGCAGGTGTACCAGTTTTTTTTTGCTCTTCAGTGTATAAACCGTCCTCGTAGAGCAACGCACGATGATTGCAAGGCGGGATGAATGAGCAACATGCGTGCCGGAAAGACGTATGAGGCAGCTGTACAAGCAGCTTGCGGGTTTTAGACAGGCGAGAAAATAGCGCAGCGTGAGGCAGGGTGGGCGGGGCACTTAACCTGCTTGTCATTCGGGCGCGTTCCGACTTCACAGTCGCACCGTATCGGCAGCCCTGGACACGTGGATGTAATCGCACATGGCGGACCGGCGTTAGACCACCCCGACAGACCACCAGGAACAGCATCATTTGATTAAACAAGAATATACTCATATAGCTAACAATCCCACTTTCCTCGACATGTGCGCAATTAATTTTTAAATGTGTTTCTTAAAAGCTGAGTTGGTAGGTGGGACTTGACTTCTCTTTGAAAGCAATAACGTTATAAATTAAACCAGAATCGTATGCAACAGTAGTGGGACAGTTACAAATACGCACGTGCATTACCCGGGACTTGAACCCACANGACTTCTCTTTGAAAGCAATAACGTTATAAATTAAACCAGAATCGTATGCAACAGTAGTGGGACAGTTACAAATACACACGTGCATTACCCGGGACTTGAACCCACAAAACCTCGTACAATAAGCTAGCGTGCAAAGCACTCCACTATGGAGGTCTGTTTTGGAGAATCAATTTCGGATTTAATCGGTCTAATGTTTTGAATGATAGGGTTTACTAACCTAAAATATTTGCAGGGCCCTCATTTTGAAAATACGTGACTGAGCCACTTAAAACATTCAAGTTTACATTGCCTGCCGTAGCACTACTTGTGAGAAAAATTTGGTGGAATTCGGTTGATTGGTCTCCGAGATATGGCATAAAAACCTTGTTTCCTATATTGCTAAATATATCTAAATGTTTATATGGCCGCCATTTTTTAAATTATTGTCTGACCTCATTCAAATCATGTAACTTTACATGGCCTTCTGTAGGTGTGCAAATTTTGTGGAAATTTATTCCAGAAATATAGCAACATTTTCAATTTACTTATCTGATACTATTTTGCAAAAAAATCCGGCAAAAGAGGATTACTGTATGCATAAATGATACTTCTAGTTAATACTGTTTACTTAAAAAATTTGTTTGAATTTTGTTTAAACCTTTCATGGATAAAACAAATTAATCTAAATTATTTATATAAACCCCATTAAAACTTGCCTGCCAAACATAACACAAGTTAATCTGCATACACTACTATAGCAATGATTTAGTGAAATTTTCGTATGAATCTGTTTAATTGGCCCTCGAGATATGGCATAAAACCTCCATTCTACATGGGACGATCTTCATAAATGGAGGACCAAAAGTGTATGTGTTAGCACATTAAATGATTGTCATAGATACAATATACATAGTTAAATATAAATTTGATACATATTTTTGTATATATATCACAATAAGCTAAAATGTTCATATATACGCCATTCAGAAAATAAGAGACACAGACACTTAAAACACATAAATTAATATGGCCTTCTACAGTACAACTTCTTCGCCAAATTTGAATGAAATCGGTTGATTGTTTTCCTAGATACAATACAAAAACTGTATTATTTCACGTGGGGCTATATTACAAAATGGCGGAGAAATGAGGCTTTGCATGGACAATTTTTATCGATAATACTAATACTGTCAGCATGCAAAGTTAAGTTGAAATTTGTTTTGCAGTTTTGTAAATAAATAATTTAAAGCTAAAATGTTAATATGGCCGCCATTTTGAACATATATATATGTCTGACCCTCTCAAAGTTTATCTTTTTACATGACCTGCTATAGTGCTAATATTTTCCAAATATGGAATAAATCGGTTGTTTTTTCAGAGAAATCACATAATTTTAATTTCGCATGTGATACTATTTTACAAAATGGTGGACAAAAGAGATTTTGTTTGGACATAACTGATGGTTTTAATAAANTGCATGGACAATTTTTATCGATAATACTAATACTGTCAGCATGCAAAGTTAAGTTGAAATTTGTTTTGCAGTTTTGTAAATAAATAATTTAAAGCTAAAATGTTAATATGGCCGCCATTTTGAACATATATATATATGTCTGACCCTCTCAAAGTTGATCTGTTTACATGACCTGCTATAGTGCTAATATTTTCCAAATATGGAATAAATCGGTTGTTTTTTCAGAGAAATCACATAATTTTAATTTCGCATGTGATACTATTTTACAAAATGGTGGACAAAAGAGATTTTGTTTGGACATAACTGATGGTTTTAATATACAGTCAACGTATAAATTTTCATCGGAATTAATTGCATGGTTTCAACTATTTAACATATAAAACTAATATATATGGNACAGTCAACGTATAAATTTTCATCGGAATTAATTGCATGGTTTCAACTATTTAACATATAAAACTAATATATATGGCCACCATTTTGAACATAAGTGTTTGACATATGTAAAACATGCCAGTCAACATTAGCTATCGTAATGCTATGTGTTTGCCATATTTGGTAGGCACCTGTCAATTGTTTCCCGAGGTATAAAAAAAATATTTTTTTGTATGGCACTATCATACAAAAGAGAGGACAAATGTGGCTCTGTGTAGAGAAATTTGATGATTTTTATATATACTCCCAGAATATGATGTTAATTTTGAATTTAATGCATGGTTTCGAAGATACAGCATACTATGCTAAAATAGCTAGATGGTNCAGAATATGATGTTAATTTTGAATTTAATGCATGGTTTCGAAGATACAGCATACTATGCTAAAATAGCTAGATGGCAACCATTTTGAAAATAAGTGCCTGACATAATTTAAACATATTTGTACATATAAACTGTGGCAGTACTACTTGACTGCCAAATTTGGCAGGAATCTGTTAATTGTTTCCCGAGATATTAAACAAAATCTTTATTAATTAATATAGTGCAATTTTACAAAACGGCAGACAAAAGTAATTCTTGCTTGGCTAATAGTATGCTTGTGATAGATACTCTCAGCGTACAAAATTAGGTTTAAATTGGTTAAACGATATGGCAATTATACCAAATAAACCTAAAGTATTTGTATGACCACCATTTTGAAAAAAGTGCCTTATAAAGTTTGATTATTTATATTTACTTAGCCTGTCTTAGTGTTAATTATGTGTCAAATTTGGCGAAAATTGGTTCAGTAGTGTTCGATATATAATGTAATTTTTCTCATGTGGCACTATCTTCCAAAATGGCGGAACAACAATATTCATATCTGCATTCAATGCTCACAGCTTCCGCTGTCAGCATATAAAATTTGGTTTAAATCAGTTGAATGGTTTCCCAGGTATGACAAATGACCCTAAATTTTGAAATGGCTGCCGTTTTAAAAGTAAGTGCTCGGCGTGGTCGAAAACTATAAATGTAATGTTTCCTTACGTATTACTATATGTGTACTGAGTTTGGCGAAATTCGGTTCACACGTTCAAAAATTGAAAGGAGAGACACACATGCACAGTCATGCACATACACGCTCAGATACGCACATACATATTCACACATACACATACACACATTTACATACACACACACAGCCACACAGGCAGGAAAGTAATTTCATAAGCCTTTCTTTCCTTCGGAAAGTAGGCTAACAACTGTCAAAGTCACATGGTTAAAAGTAATGGAAATGTTTGTTTATTTCTCTATTTTCAATAGACAATGCCTTTATAGCCTATTTTCCTGAANTGGTTAAAAGTAATGGAAATGTTTGTTTATTTCTCTATTTTCAATAGACAATGCCTTTATAGCCTATTTTCCTGAAGGCAAGAAAGGCTTATAAGATCACTTTCCAGCCTGTGTGACTATGTGTGTATGTGTCTGTGTGTGTCTGGGTATGTGTGTCCCTACTTTAAATTTTTGAACGCATTAACCAAATTTTACCAAACTTGTTAAATATATAGTACTTAGTAAGTACATCTAACTTTTATAATTTTCGAAAATGGCGGGCACTTAATTTCAAAATGGCAACCATTTATATATTTAGGATGATATCATATCTTGGGAACCATCAAACCGGTTTGAACCAAATTTTGTATTCTGCCAGAGCATCGTGTAAGCATTAACTTTTGAAATTGATATTGCTGTTAAACAGTCATTTTGGAAGATAGCGCCGAATAATTAAATAAATATTTTACATTATATTTTGAAAACTATTAATCCAATTCGCACCCAATTTGTTATGTAAGTAACATTATGATAGGACAGCTGAACATTAGTAATATAACTTGATTGGTTACATATTTTTTAATGGCGGCCGTACTTTTTTAGGTTTATTTTATAAATCTACCATACCACTTAACCAATTTTGACAACATTTTGTATACTGAAAGAATATATTACAAAAATCTTTTATGCCAACTCATAGCCACTTTTGTCAGCCATTTTGTATGATAGCATCACATTAATAAATACATTTTTATGTCATTTCTTGGGAAACAATTAACCNTTTTGTCAGCCATTTTGTATGATAGCATCACATTAATAAATACATTTTTATGTCATTTCTTGGGAAACAATTAACTTATTCCTATTAAATATGACAAACAAATAGAAGTCTGGCAGATTATGTAAAAAGGTATGTTTTAATTACGTCACGCACTTATATCCAAAATGGCGGACATATAACCATATTAGCCTAGAATGCTATATCGTCGAAACCATGAAATCCATTGCAACATAACTTTGTATGCTGGCAGTACATATTACAACTATCAACTGTGTCTACACAAGTCATCTTTTGTCCACAATTTTGTAAGATGGCGCCACAACAATAAATAGATTTTTGTCATATATCGATAAACTATTAACCGATTCCTATCAAATTTGGTAAGCAAGTAGTACTTCAGCAAATAATTTAATATAGCATGTTCTAAAAATGTCGTACACTTATTTTCAAAATGGCGGCTGCATAGGCTTTATAGTTTAGAATGATTTATCATCGTAACCATGTAATCAAGTCTAACTTAATTTTGTATGCTGGCAGTATATATAGGAACTGTATCTAAACAACGCATATTTTTCTCTGCCATTTTGTAAGGTAGCACCACACAAATAACTAGATTTTTGTCATTTCTTGAGAAACCATTTACCGATTCCTATTAAATCTAACAAACAGGTAATAGTCCAGCAGATGATGTAAAATGGTATATTTTAATTATATCAGAAACTTATTTCCGAAATGGCGTACATGTAGCCATATTAGTTTAGAATGCCATAACGTTGAGACCATATCATCAATTCCAACTTATATATTTGTATGCTGTCAGTAGATCATAAAACTATCAATTGTACCTACACAAAACATATTTTGTAATCTATTTTGTAAGATAGCACCATATGAATAAATAAAGTTTTTGTCATATCTTAGGTAAGAATTGACAGATTCCTACCAAATTTGGCAAACGAATAGTCCTGTGGCAGGTGGTGTAAAATAGCATGTTTTAAGTATGCCAGGCACTTATTTTCAAAATGGCAGGAACATAGGCATCTTAGCTTACTGTACTTTTTCATCTAATTCCAACTTAATTTTGTATGATAGCAGTTTATATTACAACTATAGAATGCTTCTATATTGGGCATCTTTTTTCCGCCATTTCGTATGATACACCACATGAAAACATATTATGTAATACCTTGGGAAACAATTAACAGATTCGTACCAAATTTTGCAAACAATTTACACTGTAGCAGAGGGTTTAACTGCTATGTTTTTAAGTAGGTCAGGCACATTATTTTCAAAATGGTGGCTATATAAATATTTTATCTCAGTATCTTTTACTAACGAACATATTTCAACCTAACTTTGTGTGCTTGCAATATCTATTACAACCATCAATTTTATCTATACAGAGCCTCTTTTCTCTGCCATTTTGTAAGTTAGCCCCACAATATAAATTAATATTTAATGTCATATCTATGGAAACAGTGAACGTTTTCTTACCAAATTCGGCGAAGAAGGCGTACTGTAGTAGGCTATAGAGCTATATATATTTTTTTTTTAATGTGACGGACACTTAGTTTCTAAATTGTTGCTTTAATTTTGTTTAGCTTAGTGTGCTATATATACGAAACTATTTTATCTATCTTAACTTTCTATACTTGCATTATACAAACATCGAATGTACTAATACATAACTTTTTGTCTTCCATTTATGAAGATCGTCACATGAAATATGTAAATGTTTTATGCCATATTTTAGGGATCAATCAACCGATTTTCTCCTAATTCTTCTCACAATAAGCGCTATGGTAGGCCATGTAAACTTGCATGTTTTAAGTGGCTGAGTCAATTATATTTTAAATGATGGGCCTGTTAATATTTAAGGTTTGTAAATCCTATCATTCGAAACACTAGACTGATTAAATTAGAAGTTGATGCTCGAATCCGACCTGAGTAATGCAGTTGATTGCACACTAGCTTATAGTACGAGGTTTTCTGGGTTCGAGTCCCGGATAAGGCACGTGTGTATTTGAAATTGCCTCACTAATGTAGCATATGTTTCTGGTTTCATTTCTAATTAAATTAATTTCAACGAGACGTCAAGTCCTACCAACCAACTCAGCTTTTAAGAAATTATTTAAAAATTAACTGCACCCGTGTTGAGGAAAGTAGGCTGATTAGTTATATCAGTAACTTCTTGTATATGAATAAAATACTTTTACCAGTTAGAATTTAATACAGGGAGCGGCAGAAATAACTCCCGAATTTGCCACCGCCATGGGCTCGGCGCTAGTGGTGGTAGGCGGCCNTTTTGTCAGCCATTTTGTATGATAGCATCACATTAATAAATACATTTTTATGTCATTTCTTGGGAAACAATTAACCTATTCCTATTAAATATGACAAACAAATAGTAGTCTGGCAGATTATGTAAAAAGGTATGTTTTAATTACGTCACGCACTTATATCCAAAATGGCGGACATATAACCATATTAGCCTAGAATGCTATATCGTCGAAACCATTAAATCAANATGAAATCCATTGCAACATAACTTTGTATGCTGGCAGTACATATTACAACTATCAACTGTGTCTACACAAGTCATCTTTTGTCCACAATTTTGTAAGATGGCGCCACAACAATAAATAGATTTTTGTCATATATCGATAAACTATTAACCGATTCCTATCAAATTTGGTAAGCAAGTAGTACTTCAGCAAATAATTTAATATAGCATGTTCTGAAAATGTCATAAACTTATTTTCAAAATGGCAGCTACATAGGCTTTATAGTTTAGAATGATTTATCATCGTAACCATGTAATCAAGTATAACTTAACTTTGTATGCTGGCAGTATATATAAGAACTGTATCTAAACAACGCATATTTTTCTCTGCCATTTTGTAAGATAGCACCACATGAATAACTAAATTTTTGTCATTTCTTGAGAAACAATTGACCGATTCCTATTAAATCTAACAAACCGGTAATAGTCCAGCAGATTATGTAAAATGGTATATTTTAATTACATCAGACACTTATTTCCGAAATGGCGTACATGTAGCCATATTAGTTTAGAATACTATAATGTTGAGACCATATCATCAATTCCAACTTATATATTTGTATGCTGTCAGTATATCATAAAACTATCAATCGTACCTACACAAAACATATTTTGTAATCCATTTTGTAAGATAGCACCATATGAATAAATAAAGTTTTTGTCATATCTTAGGTAAGAATTGACATATTCCTACCAAATTTGGCAAACGAATAGTCCTGTGGCAGGTGGTGTAAAACGGCATGTTTTAAATATGCCAGGCACTTATTTTCAAAATGGCAGGAACATAGGCATCTTAGCTTACTGTACTTTTTCATCGAATTCCAACTTAATTTTGTATGATAGCAGTTTATATTACAACTATAGAATGCTTCTATATCGGGCATCTTTTTTCCGCATTTTGTATGATACACCACATGAAAACATATTATGTAATACCTTGGGAAACAATTAACAGATTCGTACCAAATTTTGCAAACAATTTGCACTGTAGCAGAAGGTGTAAACTGCTATGTTTTTAAGTATGTCAGGCACATTATTTTCAAAATGGTGGCTATATAAATATTTTATCTCAGTATCTTTTACTAACAAACATATTTCAACCTAACTTCGTGTGCTTGCAATATCTATTACAACCATCAATTTTATCTATACAGAGCCTCTTTTCTCTGCCATTTTGTAAGTTAGNGTGTGCTTGCAATATCTATTACAACCATCAATTTTATCTATACAGAGCCTCTTTTCTCTGCCATTTTGTAAGTTAGCCCCACAATATAAATTAATATTTAATGTCATATCTATGGAAACAGTGAACGTTTTCTTACCAAATTCGGCGAAGAAGGCGTACTGTAGTAGGCTATAGAGCTATATATATTTTTTTTTTAATGTGACGGACACTTAGTTTCT
This sequence comes from Clitarchus hookeri, assembly GCA_002778355.1. Classification (NCBI taxonomy): domain Eukaryota; kingdom Metazoa; phylum Arthropoda; class Insecta; order Phasmatodea; family Phasmatidae; genus Clitarchus; species Clitarchus hookeri. The sequence continues at coordinate 233,580 of NQII01003303.1, forward strand.
AAATTGTTGCTTTAATTTTGTTTAGCTTAGTGTGCTATATATACGAAACTATTTTATCTATCTTAACTTTCTATACTTGCATTATACAAAGATCGAATGTACTAATACATAACTTTTTGTCTTCCATTTATGAAGATCGTCACATGAAATATGTAAATGTTTTATGCCATATTTTAAGGAATCATTAACCGATTTTCACCTAATTCTTCTCACAAGAAGCGCTATGGTAGGCCATGTAAACTTGCATGTTTTAAATTTCTGAGTCAATTATTTTTTAAATGATGGGCCTGTTAATATTTAAGGTTTGTAAATCCTATCATTCGAAACACTAGACTGATTAAATTAGAAGTTGATGCTCGAATCCGACCTGAGTAATGCAGGTGATTGCACACTAGCTTATAGTACGAGGTTTTCTGGGTTCGAGTCCCGGATAAGGCTCGTGTGTATTTGAAATTGCCTCATTAATGTTGCATATGTTTCTGGTTTCATTTCTAATTAAATTAATTTCAACGAGATGTCAAGTCCTACCAACCAACTCAGCTTTTAAGAAATTATTTAAAAATTAACTGCACCCGTGTTGAGGAAAGTAGGCTCATTAGCTATATCTGTAAATTCTTGTATATGAATAAAATACTTTTACCAGTTAGAATTTAATATAATTGAATTTAAAATTTTCCAGAGGATGTATGAAATATCTCAAACCATTTGTTCACACGAATAGTATTCTAACCTTAAATCCTCTCTACGCCGTTTGTAACAGTCGTATTGGCAGAAAAGCAGTACAATTTTGCACCACGGAGACTAGATCTGCGAAGCCAGTGAGATCCCTCTACCCCAGATTCACTCTACGGCCAAAGCACTTCAGACACCAAACACAGGTAAATATGCTATCCCGACGACCTCTGCGTGTTCTGCCTCTAGCACAGAATAATCGCCCACTTTTGCAGTGGTGTTGGTAGAGGGGAATGGGGAACAATTCTGACCGGCTACATGTTGTTCTACGATACCTGCCGTACTTTGCAGCGTTCGCCACCGATAGTCTTAACGGGTAAGTGAACGCACAGTGGTACTTTTAAGACATACAACCCCATGTACCACCTTTCTTGGCTTGGTGCCAATGAATCAGTTTCCAGCAAGGTCACACACAGCTCTGGTTTTCCAGAAGTGTTCACGTCATGTTTCAACACTCCCGTGGCCTGCTTGCTCACCTGACTTGCCGCCTATCGAACATTTGTAGTACCGGATGGGTTGCTAGCTTACTCCAAGTCGAATCGTTCGTGTACAGGAGTATAATTTACAATAAGTGTGAGGAAAATCTGTCTCAGGATAACATGGACAATTTGGTTGAGGCCATACCCGATCGTATTGACGCGTGTATCCAGCCAATAATTTACAGGGAGTGGGCATAACACATGCTCCCACTGGAAAATAAATTTTAAAAAAATGTACCAAAGTTTTTAGATTCTCTGAACCTACTTCTCTTTCCAAACAGTCGCGTGCTAGTTTCTCTTGTCACATTTTCATGCAGATTTCCTAGTATTTTGCTTCCTCAGTGGGTAACGTGGTTAGGTTACAGAGGGATACGATGGATGTATTTCGAGAAAACAATAGCGTACCCAATGATCAAACTCATTCTTGGTCAAACTCCCTCAAGGGAACAGTAGCTGGAAATAACACAATAAATCCTTAAGGGTGGTTCTCAAACGCCATACTGTAATTTTTAATTTTTTTTCGACGAAATATTTTAAGAAGAAACGTTTTATAACGCCCCCGTGGTCTTTTACATATTTACCCTATCCTCCAGCACAAATATTACATTAAAAATATTAACTTATAATTTTGCTAGAATTACTAAAATTAAAAAAATTACAATACGTCAATTATAAATCACATTTAAGTTACCAGTTTAAATATTATATCTATACGGCAAGGTTAGGTACATAGCTAAAGGACTAAAGTGGCATCTTCGAAATGTTTTTACTTAAAAGCCTCAATTATCAGGAAAAAATATAAATATATTTTATACCGCTGTGATATTATAATTGGAGGGTTAAAATAACAATTAGATAATGTCATTTTTAATCACTGGTAAAACTTCACAATTGAAATAATTCAGTCAGAAATTTAACTATGATCAGTAATAAAAATTTATATCTTAAGTGTAACTAAATATATAGACGAAATTATAAACGGTTTCCTAGAATATGTTTAGCAAAATTAATAAAAAAAAAAGAAATATTTCTTGTTAAATTAACATTATGTACTTGATATAGTTGTGCATTGAACCCCCATAAAATTCCCAGCGAACCGGGTTCAATCCCCGGCCGGTTTACTCAGGATTTTCGCAAATAGGATTAGTGCCGGACGATGCCACCGGTCAGTGGGTTTTCTCGGGGATCTCCCGTTTCCTCCACCCCTAAATTCCGTCATTGCTCCATACTCATCGGCTCTGGATACCTCAATGTTAAGAGCCCAAATCTCTTCACTCACCCATAAAATTCACTACGCAGCCCGGACGCGTGTAAATTATTATCTTAACTTTTGGGTTCGCTTTCTACTATTAGAATACCTTACTAACAAACAACAGGCAACAAAATGAAAGCGTACAGTAATGTGTATGAACAAGTGCATGGTCCCATTCAATAAGAGGGATTGAATATGTAAGCTTGTTATCTTTCTACTTTACCACAAGAATCTAACAGAAATATTGGTGATGTAATGCTCCAATTTAAACTACAATTTTTGAGGCCTTGAAACAGAACACTGCCTATTAATAAAAATTATATGCAATGAATTTCTGCTTTCGCGAAAATATTTTGAATGATATTGCAGTTGGTGTGCGAATTTCCATACTAGCTCTAGTAATCAGTGGATTGGGGAAAAATAGCGCGGCGGGTAATATTTCCTTAGGTGGGAGTTGTGGTTGGTTCAACTTGGCCAGGTCTGTAATGTAGTCATGTGGGAATACTCCTTTGCAGGTAACTAGTGCCATTTCACCTGGTGTAAAATGTTTAGATGTGTTTTTGGATTCGTTTTTTGGTAGGTTTTTAGCGAGGGTGGTGAGGCTGGCAGACATAAATCTAAATGTATCAATGAATTGAACACTAAATTTTCCCCCTAGTGATTTAGAAAATGTTATAAGCTTCTCCTCCATGTACGGGATTATGAAGATTCCCTTGTCACCATAGCCTAGCTGCTTGATTATGAAATTTTCGTCATAGGCCAAATTGTGAAACAATACAGGCAGCTACTTGGGGCGGCGGCAGAGCAAATTGCATTCATTATTTGCAGGTCCGTTGTACCACCCTGTGAAGTGGCAGTGGTCCATTACTCTGGGGTTGCCTTTTGTGAATGTTGTGGAGCAGTAGCAGCACTCATCGGCAGTCAAATGGTATAATAGTTGCAGGTTTGTTAGGGGTTCCATCGGTTCAGTTACTTTGTATATTTCTTTGACTTTTTGTCCAATTTCGACTATAACCTTTATAAATTTTTCTTCTGCATCCTCACTTGTGTACATTTGGGGCACAGTTGGTAGGTTTGAAGTCTTGCTGGCTGGAATCACACTATGGTTCACATATAAATAATAGCAGTAACTATAGGCCTCGTGTTTCTGGTATGCATATATGTGCGAGCAGCTGGGGTCCATCTGGCATGTGTAAACTGGCTTGAGTAGGGCCTCGAAGTCAGCGTAGATGACAATATGGGCATCTTGTCTCCATTCTGATAATTTTTTTATTTGAGGGTGGTTGGTCTTTGTCGATTCTTATCCTGCTGTGGCATCTCAATTCTTGCTGGGGCATGGGGGCTACAATATTTCATGTGTTTTTCCAGGCACTGTTGGCCGGCCAGCCCAGTAAGTATTGGCAAATCATGGTAACATATAAAGCACTGCTTACATTTATGCGTTTTCTCCGCATACATGTAAGCAGTGCTTTATATGTTACCATGATTTGCCAGAAATTTTGGGTATTTTCCTCCGTAGTCAACAGTAGCAGGTCAAAATGTTCGGGCTTCTCCTCTATCACAACTCGTATGGGCACGGCCTTCTCCTCGTCTGTGAGCGAGTACACATTTACCAATACAGCAGGATTATGCTTCAAACATATATTTTTGCCACAGATGTGTGGGGACTCGATGCCACTAAAATCGAACTTGCTTCCTAGGGCTGTGCAGCGGTGGTTAACACGTTCGGGGTTCCAGTCTTCCACATACTGGGTTCAAAATCTCCCACTTGAAACACTGCTGGTCCTTTCGATTCTGGGGGTTAATAATTGACTCCCTGTTCTTTATTGGTGTGGGCACGTCAATGTATGGCGAGGCTTGGAGGGGATCCAGCTTTTTGATTCGGAGCTGCAGGCGTTTCACAGAGGTGAGTGTCTAGCCACTTCCCTTCCCCTGGTACTCCACCTCCTGGCAAATCTTGTCGATGCTGGCGATCACCGCATTCTCTACGTCGCTGACATTGTATACTGGCGCATTATACGTTTTGAAATCCCTGTTGTCGGTCCCGTGCTCATGGGGCTCAGGCTTCCTATAAATCTTTCTAAAAATTAATTAAATTAAATGGCGTCCTGGTTTTTGATTATCTGCTCTAGTTGTCCGATGAACTTGTCTTTCATATTTTATAGGTGGTTGCATATGTCCATTGCCTTGCTCGATGTGTTTACGGGAACGAGGGTCTTCATTATGCCTCTGAAGGCCGTCTCCGCCTCCACGAACTCGAGCTCATTGGGTTCGCAGGCCCCGGCGACTACTCGCCTGCGAGAACTGCCCTCTGCTGATATCTGACGAGCTGGGACAGAGGTAACAACACGTCGTCGCTTTGCGGGAGGTGGGGGCTGTGCCGGTGCATTTAGCAGCGTGCTCTTTTAATTTATCTGCCCTGGAATATTCCTTGCCGTAGTCCTCACAAGGAAACATCTTCTCCGGATTAAATTTACACCCCTTTACTTGCCTGCTGGCATCGCTCTCGTTGGCAAATGTCGCACTACAGAACTTGCAGTTGCCAGCTGCTTCCTGCCGCACGACTCTATTACAGCTCCTCAGGCGATTTTTCATACCATCCTTCCGCCCGATTTCTATTCCACATTTGTCACATACCTGTCCTCTGTGAGGAGAAGGTGCCCTACGGACGCCGCCTGCTGCACGCGCCTGTTATGACAGGTGCGTCTGTCTCGCACGCCTGTCGGTGCGTGCGTGGTTACAAAACTAGTCTGCTTTTTTTTTTTAATTAAATTTTTTTTTTCGTATAACAGTAAGAACAAATTGAATAAAGTAAATACTAAAAATAAATAGATTGAATTAATTTTTTAAAAAATGAAGTATTAAAATTAGAATATTTTTAAAGGCCCTACCAGAAATGCACTATCGCATTAACCGTTAAAAGTGTGATTGCGGGGGGAAG
>NQII01003303.1:239007-260128 GCA_002778355.1 Clitarchus hookeri
TTATTTATATCGGAAGAATTATAAGTTTCTATATACCATTTCGTATATGGAAAATTACATCTTTAAATTCGTAAATAAATATACACACTGGCGTTCGCGCACTCTAGCAGGGGTCGTGCGAGTGGAGGTTCTATGCAAACAAAGTTTTGTCTACAAAAAATCAATAAAAATTCGAGGTAGTGAGACGCATTTATTTGAGTTTTTACACATGTTTTATAAATTTTTTTGTTACGCGTTTTTGTGAAGGGAGGAGGGGGGGATCAATACGTCCCAAAGTGGCAAGTCGAATTTATTTAATTTTTATTAAAATATTTTTTATTTAATGAAATTATGAACTGCAGCGACACTCGAAACCGATAATATTATTAACAATCCACGGTGGCCGGTCGATAGTTTTTAGTTTNCGCTACAGCCCCCAGCCCTTGCTCCCGGAGACCCATAAGCCTACTACTCATTGTTCTTATTTGTCATAGTAATTCTTACAGCAGGCTCAGTGCTCAGTAGTGGCCCCTCATCCTATATAGTTAAATCTTGGATCCCAGCGGGCCAGGAATTTTTCTTCGTGTGATTCCGACGTAGTGTTTTTGTCGAAATGCTGCCGTTAATTCCCAGTGTGTTCGTTTCACCGCTTGTACAGTGGTATTAGTTATCAGTTTCTAAAGTTACGCACTCAAATTTCAAGGAGGCGGAACTGACGTCTCGTACATTTTTTTAATACGGAAACGAGTTCTGTAATTAAAGGCCATCGCTTTAGGAATGCACATATTGAGGAACTGCTAGGGGATACGCGGGGAACGATTAATGGAAAACCATGTGAGGCAAAACACATCCAACATATTAAATCGGGATCCAACTCACGACCTTCCGAATAGCAATCAGTTATGTTACCGTGTGATAGTATGGTAACATANATATTAAATCGGGATCCAACTCACGACCTTCCGAATAGCAATCAGTTATGTTACCGTGTGATAGTATGGTAACATAGACACGCTGAGTGAATTTTGCGCGTTAATTTTTGTAACCCGGTCGTTAGAATGTGGCGTTCCGATCGTCCTGACACGTCTGTTCACAACCATGGGATAGAAGACTGCGGAAAATTTTCCTATTCCAGACTCTCCTACACCGGATCTCGTTTTCTTCCCAACTTGAGTACAACAAACTTTAGTACATGCCACGGCATATCGTGACTCAGTAATTCTGCAAGCCGCTGCATTCCGTCGCTGCTCCATCTTCACAGCTGTTAAAGACTTCACCTGTCAAACGCCGAAGGATCATTGGATAAAAAGTGCAGCGTCAACGAAAATAACCCATGACGCTAATCTCTGAGAATTGCACGCGTATTTGAGTAAATCCCACACGCGTGTTTTATCGTAGGAACGTGTCTCTTTTCCCGTGTTTGTTCTCTGACAAGTACCTATGTTTGGCAGTTACCATATTTGTCTTATGTAGTCGTTACCATCGACCTTGGCAACTATGCGCCGTCTTCGTGACGCTGAGTAAAATACACATGTACTCTGCTCGCGGTTGACAATATCTCAAGTCCCTGCTTGGGNCGCAGTCTTCGTGACGCTGAGTAAAATACACATGTACTCTGCTCGCGGTTGACAATATCTCAAGTCCCTGCTTGGAATCTACTTTCCTGCTCGTTTTGTACCATTCCGCCACACGTAAAATAAACATTGCCACAGAGCCGATGACTTTTGAGNATCTACTTTCCTGCTCGTTTTGTACCATTCCGCCACACGTAAAATAAACATTGCCACAGAGCCGATGACTTTTGAGTTCATCAAGTATAACTGACTAATTGTTAGATACGTAAATATATTGCTGTTACTGTAACACACGCTTATTTATGTGAACACAAAAAAAAAATCATTTTGCGCCCAGGACCCGGAAAAGCCAGGGTTAGAAGGTTGGAAATCCCACGGAGGCTCTCACAGCCAAAGGCTCCTTATACCTGCCTGAAAAAGAACTTAAAGAGTCCACAGGAGTGAAGATCAGAACTATGGGGAAAAAATGCAAACAAGGAAAGCAATGAGTAGTAAATGTTAAATACGGCTAAATTTAAACGATATGCCTTTATATTTTATTCGAAGAAGCCCGGGATANCAATGAGTAGTAAATGTTAAATACGGCTAAATTTAAACGATATGCCTTTATATTTTATTCGAAGAAGCCCGGGATAAACTAAAAAAAGCCATAAATAAGGTTTATAAAGGCCTATAACATTTTATCTGGATGTCCTATAACCTCAGACATCCTGACAGTCCTACCTTTCCAACAAAAAAAAAATATGATGGGTCCATCACTGTTTCCGTAGGAGACACCTATATTCTTCCAGTGCACCCCTGTTTAAACGTCGAAGGAGTACCNATGGGTCCATCACTGTTTCCGTAGGAGACACCTATATTCTTCCAGTGCACCCCTGTTTAAACGTCGAAGGAGTACCTAAATATTTTTTTTGTAAATATTTCGATTTATTTCGCTTATATTCTCGCTTTTTCAGTATTTTCAATCCACACAGAAACGAATCCGTAAAGGTGAACATGAAAAAAGTGTTGAAAATTAACATATGTCTTCGTGAACGTGAATGTACTTATGTAAAAAGTAAATCTGGCTCGTAAAGTATAAGATGGGAACTGTGATTATCTACACGTAGTTTTCTGTACAAGAATGTTCAAAGTTTGCTAGTTGCCATTCGGCTATGCACTTAAAGTTGGCATGGCTATTTTATGCCTGATTGTGGGAAGCTTCACTATAAATGAAGTGTTAAGATATATGTTTATTGCTATTTTTATAGTTATTACTATTGTAGTGCAGTCTTAAAGACAGGGCGTCGCAGTGTGTGGTTATCACCGTGGTCGTAAAGTTTATGCCACACTGTCACTGCTCTTCTGCCATGTGCCACTTCTGCCAACACCCTAAAATAAACGTTTTTCTGCCGACCTCCTTAGCGCAGTAGGCTATGCACCGGCTTACGGTGCTAGGGGTTCTGTGTTCGAGTCCCGAGTAAGGCATGGACAAAGATTAAATAAGCACGCAGATACGAGATGGCGTGGCGTCTCCTTTGATTTGGGAAAACCCATCCTCTGATTGGCTGCGCGAGAAACTGGAAGTGGGCGTTGAGTCCGATTGGGTATTGTGTACTGCAAAGAGTTTCCTATTGGATGGGCTGCCAGCTGGCAAGTAAGTTACCAGGAGCTGATTGGCGAACGGCATTTCGACATGTTGGTGGAAAGTGACGCCATTTTGCTGGCGTGTGTGGATGGAGTTCGCGGTGCAAGCGGCTGTTTCTCCTCTGTATTGTTAGGTTCTCTGTGGCTTGCGTGTAACTTTGTGTTCGTCTTGATAAGTCAAGCCTGAAACACCAAGTTCAAGAAACTGTCCCTTATCACTGAAAAAACGTAAGATTATAAATAAAAATGACGATATTTAATTAAACTACCGCAGCGATATCATACCAACACTGTAAAAAAATCTGTGTTGTTTTACACAAATGTATGAGGCAACAGTATCTCCACCGAAGCCGGTGTATTTTTACACCTATACTATATGTCAATGTTTTTTTAATCTGCTCCAAGTAAATGTATCCTTAAAGTTGTATAAATAACATGTAGGTACAATGTAATACTAATTTTACATTGGATGATGTAAAATTACATTTACTACGTAGAAGAAAATAAACTGTAAAATTAGTGTTTTTTTTCCCAGAACAAGTAAATTTACACAAACATTGAAATTGTAATTTCATAGCAGTTTATGTTTTTTTTNAGTGTTTTTTTTCCCAGAACAAGTAAATTTACACAAACATTGAAATTGTAATTTCATAGCAGTTTATGTTTTTTTTACTTACACAGAAATAAAATTACAGATTTACTGTAATTATAAATAAACTATTTATGTACATTTTTCACTGTTTTACCAAGTAACTTTACCGTCAGTATCAGCGCTAGTACAACTGCGTCACGTTAATTTGCGTATTATGTTGTATAATTTTACAATTTTTCAAGTTGTTGTACTCCGAGGTAGTTAAACATTACAAAAATTTGTATATGTAAATTTACAATTATTTTTTATAGCGAATCTTGAAATAGAAGTATCACGGGCTCAATTCCCATGGGAGCCGGAATTAAAATACAATTGGTACGATTGATTTCGTGTAACGTTTTTAGTTTTCTAGTACATTTCCGCCTGTGAAACGTGTATGAGCTGAGAATTTAAGNTTCCGCCTGTGAAACGTGTATGAGCTGAGAATTTAAGCACCTCACTGACGCCATCTGCAAAAATAATTTATAAGGATGCCAAAGTAAGCTTTATAATCTGCGATGAGAATGATCCGTGTGTTAAGTAGTTGCGAAATAACTTTAGACGTGACTCTTTGAGGGTCCCGCCGACCTGGAACTGTTTTTCCGCGTTTGCGGCGGAGAAGCACGGGAGCGATAACGGCGACACCGCCATGCGCACCAAGCGAGCTATCGCCCTTATGCGCAGGGCTCTGAACTGGTGTGCAGTGCCCGCGTCGTGCTGCGTGTGCCTATGAGACTTCGAGCAGTGACCTTAACTCTATTGATGAAGATTCTGTAACGAAGTTCAGTACAGGCTGTTGTGGAATTTTCACTCGTGCCCTGGTAGTACGTCTTACGGCAGTCTGAAAAAAGAAACAATTTTCAAAGATTCTGGCGGACTCCAAAATAATATTAACAGCAAGCGTGATATCTTTAAAGTACTATTTCGCCCATCTGGAGTATCTTTTTTTTTTTTTTTTCGTAGGTAAACATACTGAAGACTCTTTTTAATAGTTTCGTCAAAAATCCCGTATCTCTAACATTCTGCAATGCGGCACAAGCACCTTGAATCCGATGTTAGGAAGCCTGAGCACCCGAAACATTTTCGGAGTAAAAAATATACTCCAGATATGTTAGAGTTTTTATTACGTGGCTTTAGGTCTCGTTGACAGTGAGATCATTGGTCGGAATCAGTGGCTCGTAACAGTAAGGACCGGGGAAGAAATCTTGCCGTGACCTGTACGAAGGGATCATCCTGGCATTCGCCTGGACCGTTACAGGAAATCCACGGCAAAGCGAAATGAGGATGGCTGGACCAGAGAAGGAACGCGTGTCCTGGCGAATGCTATACTCTAAACTTGAACCAGTGAGATTTGAGCCAAATCAGTGAAAACAGTGTGATAATTGAGCAATTGACAATCAGCGCCAGATAACTAATTAACATAGTGGTTGAATTTCACTGATTTATTTGTGATTTCCCACTGAATGTAAAGAATGCCACTGCTATAAATCACTTGTTACCAGTTGATTTGCTTGATTCGCCGGCGAGCAGTAGCTTATCAACTGACCTTCAATGAAAGATTTTCCACTGATTGATATCACTGATTCGGATTTAGAGTGTATTCCAGCGTGTTACCGCTGGGCCGAATAGCTCTCTACAAGGCTAGGACCAGTTTTATAACCTTAAAAACAGGATAGCTGGCTCTTCAGTGATGTAAAAACCTGCCAACATGCTTAAAATATAAACGCGAATTTACCTATTATTTTATAAGACTTCTTTTGAAAAAATTGTTTCCGTGGAAGGAATTTTTTTTANATATAAACGCGAATTTACCTATTATTTTATAAGACTTCTTTTGAAAAAATTGTTTCCGTGGAAGGAATTTTTTTTACCAGTAACAGGTAAATCTGTTCATGAGAAAAAAAAATAATATTGGCGGCATTGTGATCGAAATTGTTTACAGATTCGAGCTATTACTTAAAATTTGTTGAATACAGTAAGTACTTCTGTGCACTCAGTTTGGTTTTAATACGTTCCATGGATTCAGAGACATGGCATATAACAGTAAAAGCAAAAAAACACATTTTTTAAAATAAGTAACTTCACAATTTACTGTTTAGTTAGAGTTTCATGCTACTAATTAAATAAAAAATATAAAAATATGAAGGGGCTCGTTTGAGAAATGACCACGACACGATATTTAAACTTTTCATCACGCTATCTTCGAATGAACAAAGTCTGGTTCAGAAAAATTAAATGGCTCCAGGAATATACAGCATGTAGCAAAAGGAAATTAAACCCTTCATTAAAAAAAATATGCAAGTTACCCAAATTAAAGCCTTTAACTCATGTAGACTGCCAAATTTGTTGTGATTAGTTTGAGTACTTCCTGCGGTAATGGCATAAAAGAGTTGTTGTCCAGGTAGCNTAGACTGCCAAATTTGTTGTGATTAGTTTGAGTACTTCCTGCGGTAATGGCATAAAAGAGTTGTTGTCCAGGTAGCACTATCTTTCAAAATGGTGGACAAATGAAATTACTGACCAACTATATTAATTCTCACAATAATTACTACCAGGTATCAAGTTTGGATGAAATGTGTCTGATGATTTCTTTAATGACATATTAATATGAAAAATATTCCTTTGCCGCCTTTAAAATAAGGATATTAAACACCAAAACCATAAAAGTTCAAGTTTCTAACGATAACAATAACTGTATAACGAATTTGGTGGAAATCGTTTGTGTAGTTATCGAGAAACAATGTAAAAGGTTCTGGTGCCTCTAGTTTTCAAAATGGCGAGCATACAAGTCTGAGAAATTGTGTTTTTTTTGCTCTTAATGGTTGCTGCCAAAACATCAGTATTTTTGAAGCTGGTCTAATTGTTTGTTGGTTATGGTAGGCTATTATAAAATATTTACTTTTCCACCATTTGAAAATAAATTACTTATGTTTTAAAATAATTTATAATTTAGGTGACCTTTCGTGGCATTACTTGTACCTATGACAAATTTGCCAGGAATAGGTTGACTTGTTTTCCGAGATATATTGTAAGAATTTAATTTTTAAGATTAGCCCGCTTACGAGATGGCGGATAGAGCCTGTTAATTAGCAAATTTAATTACTGAAATGGCTGCTGCAAATATGCACCATTTTAATTGAAATAGGTTTGATAGATATGACATTCTAACAANTTAATTACTGAAATGGCTGCTGCAAATATGCACCATTTTAATTGAAATAGGTTTGATAGATATGACATTCTAACATTATAATATATTTAAGGCTAACAGTTGGAAAATAGGCATCAGATCTAATAAAATGTTACAAGTTAAGATGCCCCATTACAGTACTACTTGTGGACCGAGTTTAACGGGAATAGGCATGGTATTTACCGAGGTATGATGTAAATGTTCTAGTAATTAAAGTGGCGCTATCACACAAAATAGCAGGCTAGTGAAGACAACATTATCCGATTTTAGTACTGTCGGTATAAACTGTTAGCANGCGCTATCACACAAAATAGCAGGCTAGTGAAGACAACATTATCCGATTTTAGTACTGTCGGTATAAACTGTTAGCATGCCAATTTTTGTTCAAATCGGTTGAATGGTTTCTGAAATGACATGGCATATCAAAAATTTTAATTGCTAGTACTTTGAAAATAAGCATCCAGCATGGTCTAAAATTGTAAAATTCAGGGATTTATATATTTTTTAGTACTTCCTGTGTATCTATTTTGGTGAAACTTCGGTGCGCGGGTTAAAAAGTTGTAAGGACACACTCAGACAGGAAAGTTATCTCACAAGTCCACAAATAATTTAAAAATAAGATAAAAATGCTGGTATTACTTCATCCTACCAGTTACTTTCTCAATGAAAAAGTCTCAATTTTGTTTTATGTCAGTTGCGTGTGGTGAAGTGTTGCAAGGTAAGCTGGAGCTCGCTCAGTGCTGTACACACTCGGCGCACGCAGCAGGAACCAGTAACCAGCGTGGAGCCGAGAGAAACTGAGTGTATTGCGGCCACTCACGAGAGAGTGGCGAGGCACCCATTACACACCTGCCGTGACGTCAAGTGCGCTACTAAGTTTGAGTGGCCGATGTGTAAACTAACAAACGATTAGGTATAGCACAGAAAAAAACACAGCTTACCTTGCAACAGTTCACCACACAAGCCGTAGTTACATGTGTATTACCTGTTGTATTTGCTATAATGGAAACAGTCGATTTAGTAAAGAATGGGTAGTTTTAAAAATTGGTGACAAATATAGTGGGTTCGGTGAAGTCTATTTCAGGTTTAGGGCACCCGCCTACCGACAGCAATTACGTACGTTCGATGCATGGAAATGAGGAAGTGAGAAGGGCGACACTAGGGCTTGCATAAAGTGACCCATCGCGTTTACGTGCAAAACACTGAACTAGCACGCAATCTTTTCGGTTGTGTTGCGTACTTCTAGTACGGGATTTCAGACGGTAATGTTTATGAGATTTTGTGGCAACTGTGTGTATGAATTAAACTCAGAAATTAGTTGGACCTCCTCTACTGCCGAAACTGGTTACAGTAAAAAAAACAACCAAAGGTATTCAAAAAAGGTCAACAAAAACATTAAATTGCAACAATTGAAATGCGATATTTATTATTAAAATTTTTTAAAATTAATTAAAAAATTAGTATTTTCNTAAAATTAACTAAAAAATTAGTATTTTCAAATATGCAAAAATTGAAATGCAATATTTATGCAAAAATGTAGACAACAAATTTTCGATAAGAATATTACAAAAAATGAAAAACATAAAATTAATAAATTGACAACAAATTTTAACAGCAAACAGAAATCATAACTTATCTGGATAAGAATATCCCAGACGGAAATTTTTCAACTAAAATATGCAATAACTAAAAATATTAAAAAATAAATAAAAGATTGCATACAACACGAATAAATTTATCAAGATGCAACAAAGTGAAGATCGAGAAAAGTGAACCAGTCCTAAACAAGTAGTTACTGATATAACTAATACGCCTACTTTCCTATGGGTGCAATTAATTTTAAAAAAATTCTTAAAAGCTGAGTTGGTAGGTAGGACTTGANCAATTAATTTTAAAAAAATTCTTAAAAGCTGAGTTGGTAGGTAGGACTTGACTTATCTTTGAAAGCAATACCATTAGAAATGAAACCAGAAACGTATGCAACATTGGTGAGACAGTTACAAATACTCNGAAGATCGAGAAAAGTGAACCAGTCCTAAACAAGTAGTTACTGATATAACTAATACGCCTACTTTCCTATGGGTGTAATTAATTTTAAAAAAATTCTTAAAAGCTGAGTTGGTAGGTAGGACTTGGCTTATCTTTGAAAGCAATACCATTAGAAATGAAACCAGAAACGTATGCAACATTGGTGAGACAGTTACAAATACTCNCTTATCTTTGAAAGCAATACCATTAGAAATGAAACCAGAAACGTATGCAACATTGGTGAGACAGTTACAAATACTCACGTGCCTTACCCGGAACTTGAACACAGGAAACCTCGTACAATAAGCAAGCGTGCAATTCACTGCATTGTGGAGGTCGGATTCGGAGAATCAACTTCGGATATAATCGGTATTCTAATGTTTTGAATTATAGGATTTACCAACCTAAAATAATTAACGGGCCATCATTTTAAAAATAAGTGACTGAAATATTTAAAACACGTAAGTTTAGATGGCCTACCAAAGCGCTATTTGTGTGAAGAATTTGTTGGAAATAGGTTCTTTGGTCCCTAAGATATGCCATAAAAAAATTTATTTTCCTATTTTATGCTATCATGCAAATTTTCTAAAAAGAGAGGCTCTATATAAATAAAACGCTTCTAATATATACTGTCTACATACAAATTTTGGTTGAATTTGGTTAAATTGTTTAATATTTGTGGCAAACCTTCTAAATTATTTATGAAGCCGCCACTTTGAACATTGTTGACTGATCCGTTTAAATCATTAAAGTTTGCATGGCCTTCTGTAGCATTTATGCTGTTCAAAATGTGGTACAAATTAGTTGAAATGATCCAGTGTAACATTTGGTAGCGATCGGTTGATTGGTCCTGGAGATATGGCATAAAACCTCAATAATTTTCATGTGGCTATCTTGATAAATGTAGGACAAAAAAGTAATGCAGCATATTCGATTCTTGTATACAGCCAATATACAAAATTAAGTTAAAATAGATAATAAAGTTTCGTAGATATACCACATGAAAATAAAATAATTGTATAGCCGCCATTTTTTAAATAAATGTGACAGCCTNATAAAGTTTCGTAGATATACCACATGAAAATAAAATAATTGTATAGCCGCCATTTTTTAAATAAATGTGACAGCCATAAAAATTCATATGTTAATATGAGCCTTAACAGTATAACTTCTTCACCAAATTTTATAAGAATTGGTTGATTGTTTCCCGTGATATGAGATAAAAACGTTGTTTTCAATTGTTGGGGCTATCTTTCAAAATTGCAGAGAAATGAGGCGCTGCATATACAAATTTGATGGCTGTAAGAGGTGCGGCCAGTACACAAACGCATGTTGGAAATTTCTTTTGTTAGTAAAATATAATGAGTTAAAATATTTATATAGCCACCATTTTGAAAATTCGTGTCTGACCCCAAGTACTTAAAACATACCAGTTTACACCGCCTTCTGCAGAACTATTTGTTTGCCCAATTTGGTAGGAATCTGCCAATTGTTTCCCGAGATATTACATAAAAACTTTATTTATTCGCATGTCACTATCTTACAAAATGAAGGACGGAAGATGCTCCATGTAGATGCAATTGAGTGTTTTAATAAGCACCTACTGCAGCATACAAAGTTAAGATGGAATTGATTAGATCGTTTCGATGATATAACATTCTAAGCTAAAAATGGCAATATGGCCGCCATTTAGTATCTGACGAGCTTAAAACATTCCACTTAATATTATCTTCATCAGTACTATTTGTTTGCAAAATTTGATAGAAATGAGTCACTTGTTTCCTGAGATATGACATAAAAACTTTATTTATTCGCATGGTGCTATCTTACAAATTGAGGGCGAAATATGCTACATTTAGATACAATTGATTGTTGTAATAAGCACCTATTGCCAGCATACAACGTTATAATAGAATTGATTTGATCGTTTCGACGATATAACATTCTAAGCTAAAAATGGAAATANAAATTTGATAGAAATGAGTCACTTGTTTCCTGAGATATGACATAAAAACTTTATTTATTCGCATGGTGCTATCTTACAAATTGAGGGCGAAATATGCTACATTTAGATACAATTGATTGTTGTAATAAGCACCTACTGCCAGCATACAACGTTATAATAGAATTGATTTGATCGTTTCGACGATATAACATTCTAAGCTAAAAATGGAAATANTGCCAGCATACAACGTTATAATAGAATTGATTTGATCGTTTCGACGATATAACATTCTAAGCTAAAAATGGAAATATGGCCACCATTTAATGTCTGATGTGCTTAAAACATGCCAGTTAATATTATCTGCATCAATACTATTTGTTTGTAAAATTTGATAGGAATCAGTCCGATGTTTCCTGAGATAACACATAAAAAATTTATTTATTCACATGGTGCTATCTTACAAAATGGCTGACAAAGAGGTTGGAACGGATACAGTTGATATTTCTAATATCTACTGCCAGCATATAATGTTAAGTTGGAAATGATTACATGGTATACACAACATAGTATTTAAAGCTGAAATAACTAAATGTCCGCCATTTTGAAAACAAATTTTTGACGTACTTAAAACATGCAATTTTATATTATTTGCTGCGGCACTACTTGGTTGCGAAATTTGATAGTAATTGTGCCAATTGTTTCCTGAGATAGGACATAAACACTTTATTTATTCGCATGACGCTCTCTTGCAAAATGGCGGGAAACATATGCTTTGTGTGGATACTGCCAAAGTACAAATACAAAGTTATGTTGTAATTGATTACATAATTTCAATGATGTAGCATTCTAAGCTTAAATGGCTATATGACCGCCGTTTTGAAGATAAGTCTCTGGATTGCTTAAAACATATCACTTAATATAATCTGCATCATAACTACTTGTTTGCCAAATTCGGTAGGAATCGGTAAATTATTTACCGAGATATGACATACTTTATTTATTCGTATAGCGTCATCTTCCAAAATGGCCGACAACAGTGGTTATGTGTTGTTATGAATGATGCTCCTAACAGATACATTCAGTATACAAAATTTGGTCTAAACCGCTTAGATATATCAGATAAACGTAAAACATTATATGGCCGCCATTTCTAAAACAAGTATCTAATCAATTTATATCACTTACGTTTACTTGGCCTATCAGAGTATTACTTACTTGCCAAATTTGGTGAGAATTGGTTTAATAATTTTCGAGATATAATGAAAACATTTTATTTCTAAATTTGGTGCTATTTTCCAAAATGTTGGATAAACAACAATATACATTTCAAAATTTAATGCTTACTTAATGGTCAGCCAGCATACAAAATTTGGTTTAAATAGGTTGAATGGTTCCTGAGGTATGACATATCATCCCAATGTTTAAAATGGCCGCCATTTTGAAAGTAAGTGCCCGACGTGGTCGAAAAGTATAAAAGGATAGGTGTCCTTACTAAGCACTATATGTGTACCAAGTTAGGTAAAATGCGGTCGACGCATTCAAAAATTGAAAAGGGGACACACACGCGCACACACACAGCCACACAGACAGAAAAGTGATTTCATAAGCCTTTCTTTCCTTCGGAAAGTAGGCTAAAAACAGGTAGCATACAAAGAAAGCACGAAAAAACAAGGGCAGGCTTGAATTAGTACAACAAATAACAGACAATTCGCAAGTGGTACAATCAATGTGATGATCAAGAATAATGATCCACGTCACAAACAAAGAAAACTAAAATTTACAANTTCGCAAGTGGTACAATCAATGTGATGATCAAGAATAATGATCCACGTCACAAACAAAGAAAACTAAAATTTACAAACACAAAAAAAACAATTCACATTACATTTCGCGAGCTGACATCTACTCCCGTCTTCATGTGATGCTATAATTTGTGTGCGNAAAAAAAACAATTCACATTACATTTCGCGAGCTGACATCTACTCCCGTCTTCATGTGATGCTATAATTTGTGTGCGTAATTTTTTCTCGTTTATTATTATTCTTTTAAATATGTTTTTAACATTTTTCCATAAATGTTGCTTTGACAAATTTTACAGACTGAAGCAGGTACTCAGACAATCAGAATGAGTTGAGTTGAATTGAGATATTTTGGCGGCTCTTAGCATCGAGGTTTTGTGATCCGATGAGGGTGAAATGAGGTGAGAATGGAGCAGCGATGGAATGCAAGGACGGGAGGAACGGGAGATCCCCTGGAAAAAAAACCCGCTTACCAGCGGCATCGTCCGGGCACGATTCCCACTTGCGAAAATCAGGGAGTGACCCGGCCGGGGATCGAACCCAGTTCGCCTTTATGGGAGGCGAGCAGTCTAACCGCTCAGCCACCGCGGACACAGACAACCAGAAGGACGGAAGGAATCGGCCCGGGTCTGTACTAACGAAACATCAGTAGTGAACTGAAACCAGGACGACCGGGTCGCGGAATCAAACCCAGGTCCTCTACGACGCGAGCCAGACGTGCTGCTTCGTGACCAGTTTTGGGAAAGAGCACGCCGATTGGCAGAAGAGCGGACTTCCTTCTCGGGACACGGACTGGTGGCGGCGCCTGTTATGGGGAGGAGGATGATGGCTGCAGCCGCTGTGGGCCATTGAAACACTGCAGCTCGCTCCGTAAATTAGACTATTAATCTCCGCCGGCGGGGCTGAAGCACGCGCTCGGCAGAGATTTTTGCGTCGGACATGTAACACAGACAACTTCAGAATTAGCGCCCGCGAAGTGTAGAGCGCGCCTCCCCGCGGGTGGTAAATTTATGATGCTTGCGGGAGGGCGATGGAGAGGCAGGCCACTTTGACCCAGGTTCCTAGAAATCTCTGGGTGGCACGGAAGGAACGTACTTATAATTCCTAAGGGAGTATANGGCCACTTTGACCCAGGTTCCTAGAAATCTCTGGGTGGCACGGAAGGAACGTACTTATAATTCCTAAGGGAGTATATACATTCGTAAAATTAACGGCTGACATAAAAGTTATGACTTACTTGAAGATGAAGCATGGCGTCAAAGTTTTCGAGTTCTAATTAACAGAACTTATAGACTGCGTGGCCCGATAGGGCCGCAGTGGTGAAGTGGTTAGACTACTCGCCTAGGCAAACCGGGCTCGATTCCCGGTGGGGTCGCTCCCGGGATTTTCGCTTTTGGGAATCGTGCCAGGCGATGCCGTTGGTTGGCGGGTTTTCTCGGGAATCTCCCTCCCTCCTCCCCCTTTTCATTCCGGCGCTGCTCCATGCTCACCGCCCAAACCTCTTCACTCACTCCCTGCGTGCCTATATAATGCTTCCTTTTAAGCGTTAAGATAACTTTTTTTTAAAGCCACGGCTTGAAAAACGATTTGTTTGAGACATAATTTTTTTTTGTGGCTAAATAAACGTGTACTTGTTTACAAAATGTTTTGTTGGCACTAGGGTGAACAAAATGTCATATGCAGCAAAATAGATTTTAAAACTTACTTTGTTTATTTAATTAGGTTTCATTTTCGTCGTCTCCTTTATTGGTGCAACAATCTGCCTGAAAACAACGTGTTTTAGTGACAGCTTCGCATATTTGTTACACCATATGCAAACATGCGTATTTTCGGCTCACTCAGACCTTTCTTTCATTGTGACCAATCAGGTTGCGACAAAAGGTGTGGTCGGCCAAAAAAGTTTATTACTGTAAAGTAAGCATTGGATATGATTAAAAATGCAAATGTGTAAGCACGGTGTTGCTTGTGTATAAAAAGCAGTTACAAGATTGCACTTTACAGCATCAGTCTTGATAAGNAAATGTGTAAGCACGGTGTTGCTTGTGTATAAAAAGCAGTTACAAGATTGCACTTTACAGCATCAGTCTTGATAAGACTATAATGTGTCAGAACTGTATGGCTTTTAGAATATTTAATAAAACTCTATACTTTCGTCACTGTTAAAAATAAAAAGATAATCATAGAGAACATAAACTAAAATAATGTACACAGACAGTGGCATCCCATTTTCCCCTTTATTTAGAATAAAAATTATTAAGCAGATGATAGTGTCAAAATTGTAATTTACAAACAATGACATTCTGAATCTTATTTAGGCCTATCCGCAGAGAAAATAAGGATTACAATACGCATCGACCATCTCCATGTTTCAACTCTGAACTGATTTTATTACTACAGAACTGTCAAAACCATTCACNTACAATACGCATCGACCATCTCCATGTTTCAACTCTGAACTGATTTTATTACTACAGAACTGTCAAAACCATTCACTGTCTGCTTTAAATAAGTGATTGATATGCTAGTACATTACTTTCGACAAAGTTGCAATGCAAATGCGATATAATCAAGTTACGCAACAACCACACACACACACACACACACGTACACACACACACATATATATATATATATATATATATATATATATATATCGTAAAAGAGGTGGTTTTATTGTAAAACCAACCAGAAAAAAAATAGAACGTAATTGTTTGGACTCGTGGTTGCGACAGTTCCGATGACATTTATTGAGCTAATATTGGCGATATGTGCAGAAGAAGATTAAAATCAGTATACGTCATCTTTATTCTATATATCCGAATGAATCTAAAGTCCGTAGACTACACCAGAAATGCAGAGGACAACGTGCAAAATGTACAGAAAGGAGGTTCATAAGATCAAGTAACTGCAACTAAAGGTAAAATTAATGAAAATTGCGGTCAAATAATCTGACAATGAAATATTGGAAAAATAAATAAGGATTTCGCAATAAAAGAGATTGAAGAAAATAACAATGTGGTTTATACGAGCTAAGTTTATAAAATCCAAATAGGAAATTAAGTTAAGCCGTAAATAATGGGAAAATACTGGGAGCAAAATGCTGACACAAATGTATAGAAGGGATTTCTAAAAAGAGGTAATTTATTCAAAGCTTCCAATGTGTTAGCGGGTAAAGTAGGTAAAGGGATTACGTAGCAAATATATGGAGTTACGTCAAAAGAATGCAAAATATATTTAAACTTTGCATTGCAAATGAGAAACTGTAAGTGTGAAAGTTACCTGTAATTTTTCCAGTAGAAATGAAGGATTTTTTTTTCAGTCTCGGTAGCATTAAATTATATACAACCTCTTTGAAATACACTTTTATAAGGAGTTTGTGAACGTATTATTAGCATGTTTATATGGGAAAATAACGCACGCGTCAGGTAAGCTAGACTACTCGAAGAGTTTAGTAGCTATTTAACATAGCAAATACAGCTATTTAGCTCTTCCGATACGGTAATCGACTATGATGGATTACTCTATATTTTTTGACATTGCTACGATCGACAGAAGTTGGCTTTCAAGTGANCGTAGCTATTTAACATAGCAAATACAGCTATTTAGCTCTTCCGATACGGTAATCGACTATGATGGATTACTCTATATTTTTTGACATTGCTACGATCAACAGAATTTGGCTTTCAAGTGAGAGAGCGAGAGAATATTAGGCTGCATTTATAGCCCAGGTCATTAGCGCCGATGGGGATGAAGCGATATGAAGATGGAGCAGTGATGAAATGCGAGAGTGGGGAAATGGAATTACNTGGCCCGATAGGGCCGCAGTGGTGAAGTGGTTAGACTACTCGCCTAGGCAAACCGGGCTCGATTCCCGGTGGGGTCGCTCCCGGGATTTTCGCTTTTGGGAATCGTGCCGGGCGATGCCGTTGGTTGGCGGGTTTTCTCGGGAATCTCCCTCCCCCTTTTCATTCCGGCGCTGCTCCATGCTCACCGCCCAAACCTCTTCACTCACTCCCTGCGTGCCTATATAATGCTTCCTTTTAAGCGTTAAGATAACTTTTTTTTAAAGCCATGGCTTGAAAAACGATTTGTTTGGGACGTAATTTTTTTTGTGGCTAAATAAACGTGTACTTGCTTTTAAAAAATGTTTTGTTGGCACTAGGGTGAACAAAATGTCATATGCAGCAAAATAGATTTTAAAACTTGTTTTGTTTATTTAATTAGGTTTCATTTTCGTCGTCTCCTTTATTGGTGCAACAATCTGCCTGAAAACAACGTGTTTTAGTGACAGCTTCGCATATTTGTTACACCACATGCAAACATGCGTATTTTCGGCTCACTCAGACCTTTCTTTCATTGTGACCAATCAGGTTGCGACAAAAGGTGTGGTCGGCCAAAAAAGTTTATTACTGTAAAGTAAGCATTGGATATGATTAAAAATGTAAATGTGTAAGCACGGTGTTGCTTGTGTATAAAAAGCAGTTACAAGATTGCACTTTACAGCATCAGTCTTGATAAGACTATAATGTGTCAGAAATGTATGGCTTTTAGAATATTTAATAAAACTCTATACTTTCGTCACTGTTAAAAATAAAAAGATAATCATAGAGAACATAAACTAAAATAATGTACACAGACAGTGGCATCCCATTTTCCCCTTTATTTAGAATAAAAATTATTAAGCAGATGATAGTGTCAAAATTGTAATTTACAAACAATGACATTCTGAATCTTATTTAGGCCTATCCGCAGAGAAAATAAGGATTACAATACGCATCGACCATCTCCATGTTTCAACTCTGAACTGATTTTATTACTACAGAACTGTCAAAACCATTCACTGTCTGCTTTAAATAAGTGATTGATATGCTAGTACATTACTTTCGACAAAGTTGCAATGCAAATGCGATATATTCAAGTTACGCAACAACCACACACACACACACACACACGTACACACACACACATATATATATATATATATATATATATATATATATNCGCAAAAGAGGTGGTTTTATTGTAAAACCAACCAGAAAAAAAATAGAACGTAATTGTTTGGACTCGTGGTTAGTTCCGATGACATTTATTGAGCCAATATTGGCGATATGTGCAGAAGAAGATTAAAATCAGTATACGTCATCTTTATTCTATATATCCGAATGAATCTAAAGTCCGTAGACTACACCAGAAATGCAGAGGACAACGTGCAAAATGTACAGAAAGGAGGTTCATAAGATCAAGTAACTGTAACTAAAGGTAAAATTAATGAAAATTGTGGTCAAATAATCTCACAATGAAATATTGGAAAAATAAATAAGGATTTCGCAATAAAAGAGATTGAAGAAAATAACAATGTGGTTTACACGAGCTAAGTTTATAAAATCCAAATAGGAAATTAAGTTAAGCCGTAAATAATGGGAAAATACTGGGAGCAAAATGCTGACACAAATGTATAGAAGGGATTTCTAAAAAGAGGTAATTTATTCAAAGCTTCCAATGTGTTAGCGGGTAAAGTAGGCAAAGGGATTACGTAGCAAATATATGGAGTTACGTCAAAAGAATGCAAAATATATTTAAACTTTGCATTGCAAATGAGAAACTGTAAGTGTGAAAGTTACCTGTAATTTTTCCAGTAGAAATGAAGGATTTTTTTTTCAGTCTCGGTAGCATTAAATTATATACAACCTCTTTGAAATACACTTTTATAAGGAGTTTGTGAACGTATTATTAGCATGTTTATATGGGAAAATAACGCACGCGTCAGGTAAGCTAGACTACTCGAAGAGTTTAGTAGCTATTTAACATAGCAAATACAGCTATTTAGCTCTTCCGATACGGTAATCGACTATGATGGATTACTCTATATTTTTTGACATTGCTACGATCGACAGAAGTTGGCTTTCAAGTGAGAGAGCGAGAGAATATTAGGCTGCATTTATAGCCCAGATCATTAGCGCCGATGGGGATGAAGCGATATGAAGATGGAGCAGTGATGAAATGCGAGAGTGGGGAAATGGAATTACNTCATTAGCGCCGATGGGGATGAAGCGATATGAAGATGGAGCAGTGATGAAATGCGAGAGTGGGGAAATGGAATTACTCCGAGAAGCACGTCGGCACGTTTCCCACGCCCAAAAATCCGCTTTTGTCCCCGCCGGGAATCGAACCCAGTTCGCCGTGATGGAAAGCTAATGATCTGAACACTTATTTTTCCTTCAAAAGATTAAAATCTGTTTTGTTCCTGCTGGTATGTTTTCCTAGCCTCACACAACCTCCTCCTACTGTAAGAGGGTCAAACGTGTGCGCCAGGAAGTTGTGCCAGGGGTGGGAGAGGAAGAGAAGAGGCAATCACGAAACTAATTTACTCATCGTCTTGCACGATGGTGCCACGAGCAAACGATATTACAAAGCTACCTTGTGTCGCGCCAGTAAACGAGCTCAAAAGATCTGAGAAATTCTCTTATGGCTTCATTTCTTCCATAGCATTCTTTATGTTCAACGATTTTACGTCCTACGTTTAAGCATGGAAAGGTCAAAGGCGAGTGCGTGAGTGAAGAGATTTTGGCGGCTCGTAACATCAAGGTCTTGAGAGCCGATGAGGGTGAAGTGAGGTGAGAATGGAGCAGCACCGGAATGAAAGGGCGGGAGGACGGGATATCCACGAGAAAACCCACCGACCAGTGACATCGTCCGGCACGATTCCCACTTGCGAAAATCCGGAGTGAACCGGCCGGGGATTAAACCAGGTTCGCCTTAGTGGGAGGCGAGCATCAAAGGCGACGGGAGAAATACCAATCATATCACCGAAATTTTAGGCGGAACGCCTGTTTGGCAAAACACCGCGCCCGAGTGGGACCTCCCAATAATAGTGGGCTGCGAACCATATTACCTCCCAGTTCGGTGCTCCAGTTCTGGGTGATGCTGTAGGTGGAATTTGAGCAATTAGAGTTTCGGCCTCTATGACACACGAGCTTGTCACCTTAGACTCTACGACTAACAAGGTTCAGAGCTCAGTGCGTATTTTAGCACAAAACAGTTAATGTCGTTACTACTCCATGCGAAGTTCCACTCTATAAATTGCGGCTTCCCATGTTTCATCTAGAGAAGTTGTAACAAATATTGTCACTGGATTGGAAGAACGAAATTTGAGATGACTTATTGGTGTATATAACGTAGCTAAGGGTACTGCCCCCCCCCCCCATAATGACGAACTATTAATACTTTATTTTCAGCCTCTTATTTATCTTGTAATCGAATGATCTGGCAGAACCTTTAGTGCCGTTACACATGATCAAGATCAACGTTTCTCCATCCCTTTCACCCGGAAAAAATTCTGGACATGCCTCTGGGTGAGAGTGTCGACAGACCAAGTCGTGGGCGATGACAACCCTCGAACAGCCCCCAAGCGATCATCATGCCTTCANAGTGTCGACAGACCAAGTCGTGGGCGATGACAACCCTCGAACAGCCCCCAAGCGATCATCATGCCTTCAGCTGTCCGCATCCCTCTGGTTCAGCTTTCAGGAATGCGAGGGTGGGAAGACACGCTCCTGCTGCATTTCTTCTCCTACACCTCGTGCTGCAGACAAGCATATATTCTGGCGTGTGCGGGTAAAAAAAAAATGGAAGATGGGTTGGGTTTATGCGGGTTTGACAGCGGTGATGATCTAAGGTATTTCAATACTCGTCCAAATACACTCATTGCTATAAAAATAGCAGCACCTAGAACAAAGGAGGATACGAAGGTCGAGTGCAGTCACGAGTGGAGTCGGGACGTATCAACTGCTCGCAAGCAATCGGCAGACTAGAATTTCTTAGTTAAATCAATATGGCGGCCGTCGTTATTAGTTGTGGCAGTGTATTTGAATGATACGGAAGGATATATTATGTAGTACGAAGTCAGTGCAGCACGTATTTGTGTTGTACGGAGTTATAATTTTCCTACATATACCTTTACGTTACGAATAAGAACGAAAATCTTGGTTATAATTCTTACAAACGTGGATCACACACGTCCGTCCTTAAACATTGTGCACAGCATAATACACACTATTTTACGTGTGGGATATTATTAAAAGCGCATAAATGTAGGAATACTTCATTATAAATATTTATTCAAAACACTATTATTGTCTTAGTACGCGCGCACTTATAAACCTTTTTTCGTACCTTATGTGCCGTGTGTTGAATGGGCGAGTGTTTAAGTTAGGTGCTTCGTAACACAAACGTCTGTATGTTTTGAGATAGAAACTCCCCACCGCTTTTTAGCCTACTTTCCGAAGGAAAGAGAGGCTTATGAGATCACTTTCCTGTCTGTGTGTCTGCGCGTGTGTGCCTCCCCCCCCC
>NQII01003304.1:0-29491 GCA_002778355.1 Clitarchus hookeri
TGGCGAACCTGAGTGTGTTGTGTCGGCAGTGGCAATAGTGGAATTCCCTTGGGCAGTTTCTCGTGGTTTGGACTTGGGACTCTAGTTTCAAACAACGATCGATGAACTCTTGCTCGTACCAATACATTGTGAACACCAGTGTGCGTCTTACACTATGGCAACAGCTTGTAAGACGTCCTTTAATTTATATCAACACGATGACTCTTTTGTTCATTCATATATGCGTTTTGTCTAAACCAGCAAAATATGTAAGAAGTAACATTTTTTGCATGCGATTTTCTGCCTGCCCGAAAAATCCTACTACACAAGGTTTAATTTCCTGCCTATTAAATTGCCGGACGATGCCGCTGGTCGGCGGGTTTTTTCGGGGATCTCCCGTTTCTCCCACCCTTTCATTCCGGCGTTACTCCATACTCACCTCAATCACCCACATCGGCTCTCAAGACCTCGCTATTATGAGCCACCCAAATCACTGCACTGCAATGGAGTTCTTGAAGTTAGCTGTCTTTCCTGCGTAGTTGTACGCCGGTTCAAACCGTCCCGTTTAGGATAAAATATTATACTTATATCATACGATATCTGCTGCCGTTCGTAATCTTGTAGAAGCTCTTAAAAGGCCTAATGCATGAACCAGTACAACTACAGCCATGCCTGCCAGAATGGAAGATTCCTACTATCCGACAGCAGCTGGCGAACTAGCACTCCCCGGAAGCGCAGATAAATGTATGGTTCGTAGTGAATTTGAACCCAACTCGTAGAACTACTGCGAGTTAGAAGCTTGTGAAGGCCTATTAAAAATTAGCACATAAATGCTCTTTTATTAATGTTGACCGTAAGGACATTTTAATGATTTTTGGTGAGCGTTCAGTGTTTGAAAATGATTAAATATAGTGACAAAATTATTTACATAAAATATTCGCGTAATTGTGAACAGTTTGCATTATACAGTATTACAGGTTACTATGTCCGATAGAGTTTTAAACTCACGCCCAAAACTTGATGCAAAATTGACTTAGACAAAACTCTACAGCAGGCTACCAATTTAATGCGTATACTGTATTTCTTAAATGTGATTGATTTACTAGTATTTTTAAAAAGCGCTCGTATTAATTTTTAATGACATAAGTTATATTTTAAATTCTTCGTAAGTTTCCCAGCATTTGAAAGCTGTTGTTGTCAACATTATTTCTCGTTATTGTATTTTAAACACATTTGATCTTAAACTTTACGGATGTACAATTAAGATGCAGGCATCCTTTATGGCTTCTTAACCATCTCTTTTCAAGTAGTGGCCACGGGGAGCACCCTACGTTCTGAAACTGCATTGTGATTGGTCAGGCACGAAACCTGGCACGGAGCCTCCTACGGAAAATAAGACAGACCCGATTACCAGAAACGGTACGAAGTCCGACCTACTAGCTGGTCGAACGACCCCCGCGGCAGACCTTTAACAATATTTCACGAAATCTGGTAGAGTATATTCGCAGATTCTTCACAATTTCCGAAAAAATTAAAAAAAAAAAATCACCCAATTCATGACGTTCTGGGTTGTTTCCTAAATATTTCGCCTATTACAAGCATTTTGTACTTTTCATAACCTCAAAGTACTTTCCATTTGGTTACATTAATCTTCTACTTGTACGCTATTTATACATTTTAATGTGAGTAAAAATAGGGAGAAGACAGGTGTGTTGGTCATGACTAGTAAGAAATAGTTCTTATGCAAAGTATTATCAGAGTGTGAGTGCGCAAGAATGCGGTGCGTTGTCTCTCTGGCGCTATTTTTTATACTCGGTTAAGACTGGTTTGCATGGGGCGGAGGAATATCCTGGAAGTAGAGCTAAAGCAGGGCTTCAGGAAAGTTGGAAGTAACCGCACATGGACTGTAACTAGAGATGATGGTTAATAGCAAGACTTCAGCCGGAATTACATTTTCTTCAAACAGCGTTTAAAAAATTTAGTTGTAAGAGAAGCATTTTCCAAAATCGCTAGATATTTAAATTTCGAAATACAAAACTATACAACAACCAAAATGTTTAAAAGCAAGGTTTTTATATGGAAAGAGTCTGGCCATAAAAAAATTTCTGTCAAGATTTTTAACAACGCAAGAATTTGCCACGACTTCCCGATACAAAAAATCGCTCTAAAGTGGCTAGTTACATAGTTATATATTTTGTTTGTTAAAGCACTAGGAAAGGTAAAATAGGAGTATTTTGGAGTAAAATACATTTAATAATAAAATTCTGTGCGTCGGACACGTTAGTTTTCCCAC
The DNA here is from genome assembly GCA_002778355.1 of Clitarchus hookeri. Classification (NCBI taxonomy): domain Eukaryota; kingdom Metazoa; phylum Arthropoda; class Insecta; order Phasmatodea; family Phasmatidae; genus Clitarchus; species Clitarchus hookeri. The sequence goes on from NQII01003304.1 coordinate 2,273, forward strand.
GACACATTGATGAATTTCAAAGACTGCTCAGAAGGAGAGCGTTAGACATGAGAAGAGATAGCAAATACTGAGGAGGATACTTGGGAGTAATATAGTGCATTCACGATAAATTCACACTTCTTGAACCAAACCCTTGAATAATCATCACGTTTATGACGTGTTTCGTTCTTTCGTAAGTATGCGATGAATCACAAGCGTTTTATACTTCTGTAAACTTTTTTTAAATATAAATGTTACGTAATTTTATCTATGGATTATTATATTTCATTTATAATTCATATTATGAAATCGGAAAGAAAATAGGTGTGTTGGTAATGCTTGGTATAAATAGTTCTCATACTTAACACTGAGTGCGCACGAATGCGGTGCGTTGTCCCTTTGCTGTAATTTTCTAAACTTAGTTAAGCTTTATGAACACGAGGTGGCGGAATAGCTTAAACGTATTAATTTAAAATGGAATATTAATATTTATAGTTTAAGAATAAGTAAAAGAGTAAATTAACCAAAAAGAACATACCCAGCTCTGTGCGACGTTTCAAACGTATGTTTGTATTGTACCTGGCAGCCAAGTTTACTTCAAAAGAACATTGTACACAATTTATTAATATCGCTATATTAAAAACGTAATATATTTTTTTTGTTAATGCATTATTCACCCGTGCGACTTCAAAATTGTATTGTGTAATACATATGACTGCAGCCTCATCTGAGTATTAATTATAACAGAACCTTTCTTTCACAAACCGTTTAGAAATTAACCAAGAAATACGAAGTAAGATAGTGAAAATAAGAGAAAACAATAGAACATTTGTTATGTAAAATCACACTTCTTCTTGTACTTACAGCCTAAATACACCACGCCCCACAGTATTTTCAGTTGTAAAAGACGAAACACAAATTCCAAGCGTGGTTTTATTTATAACTTCCATGATACGTTTGTGGTGGTGTTTCCGTCAACATAATTTCCAAACGAGGGAAAAATAACCACCCAAAATATGCCACTAAGACTCACGGAAAATTGGTTTACTGGGGAGCGTTCTGCAAAACAAACAGATAGGAGTAGAGAGAGGTTGCCTTTCTCGCCAGTTAAAGGGGTGGGAAATATTACCCGGCTCCAGACGTAGGTGTGCATGTTACGCGTGCGTGCGTGTGTGTGCCACTACGCGTGTGTGCGTGTGTGTGTGTGCCGTGTTAAAGGTACGCTCGGCCTGAATTCCTCTTGGGAAATTTCTCAGCATCATTTGTCATGAGGGAACTACATTTCCCATTTAATCGTAGGGGCGGGGGTGCAAAATGGGCGAAGGAGTAGGGGTGGTGAAAAATTGTAGAGAGAGAGAGAGAGAGAGAGAGAGAGAGCTGCCACCCTCTTCGCGTGTGAAAGCAGTGGGATTTAAAATTAATATAACGGACCTCCAATCCTGCGCGGCCCGTTTTTACACTGCGGGAGTGAGCTGGAGAATTAAAAAAATAAAATTATGCGCGCGGTGGGATTTAATAATTCATACCGGAGGCTCCAGAGGCAAATTGATTCCCCTGCTCCTTCTCTGTTACACATAAACTAATACGTTTCACTTCTGGTGTTATGAAAGCTCAGGTGGAATTGAAGACGCTACAAATTGTTTAATTAGGGAACGTTGCCGAAGTGAAAATTTCCTTTTGATAGTCGGTAAATCGCAGGATATTACGGCGCCATTACTTTTCTGCGTGAAACGAATCGGGCAGTTTGGTTCAACTGCAGGAATTTGGAATGAATTGGGGATCTCGAGCGTAATGGATGAAACCTGGAGATAAAAGTTCTCACAATTGATTCTGTTTTTTTTTGTAGAATAAGGCAAACCCCACTCGAAATCCAGCGAAAGCTCATCATTGTTGTGCTAAGCAATTTTATGCGAATGTGAGACTAACAAACATGCCAGAAGTGAAACTCAATGGTTATTCCTGTAAGCGATAAATCTATGTTAGAAGTTTATGTATGTGTACTGTAAGGGAGGCTAGCGGTTATACTTGGAGCACTCTGAGGAAACCCCTGACTTCTCTTATCTCAAGTTACCCANTCTGGTGTTATGAAAGCTCAGGTGGAATTGAAGACGCTACAAATTGTTTAATTAGGGAACGTTGCCGAAGTGAAATTTCCTTTTGATAGTCGGTAAATCGCAGGATATTACGGCGCCATTACTTTTCTGCGTGAAACGAATCGGGCAGTTTGGTTCAACTGCAGGAATTTGGAATGAATTGGGGATCTCGAGCGTAATGGATGAAACCTGGAGATAAAAGTTCTCATAATTGATTCTGTTTTTTTGTAGAATAAGGCAAACCCCACTCGAAATCCAGCGAAAGCTCATCATTGTTGTGCTAAGCAATTTTATGCGAATGTGAGACTAACAAACATGCCAGAAGTGAAACTCAATGGTTATTCCTGTAAGCGATAAATCTATGTTAGAAGTTTATGTATGTGTACTGTACGGGAGGCTAGCGGTTATACTTGGAGCACTCTGAGGAAACCCCTGACTTCTCTTATCTCAAGTTACCCTGATTTAACATTTGCGAGTCATATATTGATTTAAGTCAGGTGTTCAACCCTATTAAAGACAGAGTACTCTTGTTGTGTTTATGAAAAAAAACTAAAATGCTGATTTGATCAGCAAAATAAAATTAAACACTTAAATATACCTTTCAGGTCCACTTTAATACCAATTCTCATAGTAAACTAAGAAACATATTTTAAAACTTTATAAAAAAAATCTTTTACGCAGTTGACACAACTTAGTTGTATGTAGTTGCCTATTCGTGTGGGCTACATCATGAATGGTGGTCCCCGAGAATACGGACACGTCAACATGAGAATACTGACACGTCAACTCCTAACTCCTGATGCCAGATGCCATGCCCCCAAACCAGCATTTATACACTACTCTCATGTGTTTTACGAGAAGTTAGTTCGTAAGTTAGTTGGTAAGCATTCCCTTGATGCGCCTTCAGGCATAACACCAGGGGACGTTGATAAGACCCTAAAAAAAATCAAATGTTGTTGTATGCATGGGTGTTGTATAAACTAAATATTATGTCTTCCGTATGTGTGCATGTATGTAATGTTTATTTATAATTTAAAAAATCATATTACCCCACTTTAAACACCGTCCAGTATTTTTCGGAAAAGTTTCCAGAGTATAAATAATGTTCATAAAACCACACAAAAAATTTTATGGAAATGTGCATTTAATATATGGAAACGCTGTTCGCAAAGATAATAAACAGAGCCGTGCTCCTTACGCAGAAAATGAGGAACGATTCCGTAATTCCTACAGCTTCGGGTTTTGGCTACGAACAACGCGAGTCTACACAATGCTTTCTAATGCCACGTTCAGTTAATCATTTCTGTACTTGTTTTGCAAACTGATCACCAAAATTTTTTTTGTAACTCTGCAGCTGGAAAATTGTATATTTACAACACGTTATTTTGAAAAACTTATATGTTTTATTAAGCTCAATGTTTATAGTAAACTCGAAGCCTAAAATTCTATTCGCGATTTATTCACACTTTCTGAATCAAATCTTCTACAAATCACCCCGTTTACGACGTGTTTCGTTGTCTCTAGAATGTTCCATGTTTCACCAGCGTTTTCGTAAAAATACCTTATTTGCGGTAAAAAGGAAAATTTTTAATTTTTAATTTGTAAATTTTAATATGTTATTTACCATTTAATATGAATAAATATTGCCTAAAAATGTATGTTTTCATAATGCATAGTAAGAAATAGTTCTTATGTAAAATATTTTCACACTGAGTATGCGCCAATGTGGTGCGTTGTCCCTTTGGTTTAATTTTCTAGCCTTGGTTAACCTTTGTTTGCACGCGGCGGAGGAATATTCTGGAAGTAGAACTTTAGCAGCGCTCCAGAAAAGTGTGTAGTAACCGTGAGTGGACTATACAACATTTCCTTGTAAATATTTAACATTAGTTCTACACGTTCCACAATGAGGATTTATTAAATTTTCTCTTATTATTTTGTAATGGTACAAACATATATTTAGCTATTAGTTCCTAAAGTATCCCTTGTACAAACACAAAAAAAAAAAAAAAAAAAAACTGTTAGAAAATAACCGTTCCTGCGTCATTTCCATTGTCCATGCAACTTAGTCCTGTTCCTTCAAGAATCAAAAAGTGGCACAAGTGTGAGGAACGCATACAAAACACTCAAACTTTTCAATAAACTTAAAAAGGTTACGAGTGTCACTTTTCTAGAAATTATATAGGCCATGTTTATACACGAAACCGTTACAAGAAAATGGCAGTGAGTGTGAAAGTCGGGAAGCGGGAAGGGAAAAGACGGTAAAAATATTTTTTATCAGTGCTCAAATCTCACTTCAAAAAAAAATGTAACTAAAAAAAAATATACTATACACAGTAAAATACCTGCATACAAATTTTAAGTTTTTTCTTTCCTTAACATTTTTTTTTAAACTAGAAATACAGCAAAAAATCGCTAGCTAATTGATGAAGAGATTCGATGAATTTACAAAAAATTTCTTTGTAAGTTACGGAATGTCCGTAATTGAAAATGCGACGCGTCTGCAAATGTACGGATATTTCAAAGCATTTTTTTTTCACTACTTTCCCGTAATTTGTCGACATTATTTTGTTGCAACGCTTTTTTTAGTGCATCGCAAAGAGGAACAACATCGTGAACTATGATTTGCAAACACCAGACAGGATTAGAAGCGCTACAGCGTAGCGTGCGATACGACGCATCAGCGNATGGAAATGCTGTTCGCAAAGATAATAAACAGAGCCGTGCTCCTTACGCAGAAAATGAGGAACGATTCCGTAATTACTACAGCTTCGGGTTTCGGCTACGAACAACGCCAGTCTACACAATGCTTTCTAATGCCACGTTCAGTTAATCATTTCTGTACTTGTTTTGCAAACTGATCACCAAAATTTTTTTTGTAACTCTGCAGCTGGAAAATTGTATATTTACAACACGTTATTTTGAAAAACTTATATGTTTTATTAAGCTCAATGTTTATAGTAAACTCGAAGCCTAAAATTCTATTCGCGATTTATTCACACTTTCTGAATCAAATCTTCTACAAATCACCCCGTTTACGACGTGTTTCGTTGTCTCTAGAATGTTCCATGTTTCACCAGCGTTTTCGTAAAAATACCTTATTTGCGGTAAAAAGGAAATTTTTTAATTTTTAATTTGTAAATTTTAATATGTTATTTACCATTTAATATGAATAAATACTGCCTAAAAATGTATGTTTTCATAATGCATAGTAAGAAATAGTTCTTATGTAAAATATTTTCACACTGAGTATGCGTCAATGTGGTGCGTTGTCCCATTGGTTTAATTTTCTAGCTTTGGTTAACCTTTGTTTGCACGCGGCGGAGGAATATTCTGGAAGTATAACTTTAGCAGCGCTCCAGAAAAGTGTGTAGTAACCGTGAATGGACTATACAACATTTCCTTGTAAATATTTAACATTAGTTCTACACGTTGCTCAATGAGGGATTTATTAAATTTTCTCTTATTATTTTGTAATGGTACAAACATATATTTAGCTATTAGTTCCTAATTATCCCTTGTACAAACACAAAAAAAAAAAAAAAAAAAAANNNTGTCCACGCAACTTAGTCCTGTTCCTTCAAGAATCAAAAAGTGGCACAAGTGTGAGGAACGCATACAAAACACTCAAACTTTTCAATAAACTTAAAAAGGTTACGAGTGTCACTTTTCTAGAAATTATATAGGCCATGTTTATACACGAAACCGTTACAAGAAAATGGCAGTGAGTGTGAAAGTCGGGAAGCGGGAAGGGAAAAGACGGTAAAAATATTTTTTATCGTTGCTCAAATCTCACTTCAAAAAAAAATTTAACTAAAAAAAATATATTATACACACTTAAATACCTGCATAAAAATTTTTAAGTTTTTTTCTTTCCTTAACATTTTTGTTTTAAACTAGAAATACAGCAAAAAATCACTAGCTAATTGATGGAGAGATTCGATGAATTTACAAAAAGTTCTTTGTAAGTTACGGAATGTCCGTAATTGAAAATGCGACGCGTCTGCAAATGTACGGAATTTTCAAGCATATTTTTATTCACTACTTTACCGTAATTTCTCGACATTATTTTGTTGCAGCGCTTTCTTTAGTGCATCGCAAAGAGGAACAAGATCGTGAACTATGATTTGCAAACACCAGACAGGATTAGAAGCGCTACAGCGTAGCGTGCGATACGACGCATCAGCGTCTTCGCGTCCCGGCGTCGCGGCGCCGTCTCGCTCACGACGTACTACACGCGGCCCGAGAGCCGCCGAGGAAATCTCATTTTCTACCTCCGCTGGCAAAGCCGTCGATGACGGGAGAAGGAAACCACCTCACGAGGTTCCCGCCCTGCTTCTGTTGTCGTCCCCGCGAGTGCAAATTCTCCAATAAAGCAGCAACTAATATTCCACTACGCCGCGTCTGCAATCCCCGCCTCAGCTCTGAAGACGAGCACAGCTTCGTGGGAAACAGCTCAAAAACAGAACCTCTATTGCAGTAACTTCCTCGCTTTTCAAGAAAGGCCGCATATGCGGCTTGCCAAGATTATACAGGATGTCTCAGCACAGCGGTTACAAACTTTCAGGAGAGATAGAGTACACCTAGACGATCGGAAATCACATAGCAATACATGGTCGGAAACGCCTTCCTGGCGTCGTAGTGACGACGCAAAACAAGAGAAAGGAAGAACACGAACGGGGTGAGAAAACATGTTTATTTTCTTAGTACAGCAAAAATCAAAGAAGGTGTTCGAAATGACGACCCCGGGCCGTGATGCAGGCCTCACATCTCCGGCGCATTTAAGATCTGAAGTTGTTTTGTGTCGTCACTACCGCGCCAGGAAAGCGTTTCCGACCATGCATTCCTATGTGATTTCCGATCGTCTAGGTGTACTCTATCTCTTCTGAAAGTTTGTAACCGCTGTACTGACACACCCTGTAGATTACAAAAAAGTCAACGGGTACTTACATTTTTTGCAGCGAGTATTATTTGCGTGAGTAGAGTAATATGTTGCGTTGAGAGATTTGGGCGGCTCTTAACGTCGAGGTCTTGAGAGCCGATGAGGGTGAAATGAGGTGAGAATGGAGCAGCGCCGGAATGCAAGGACAGGCAAAACGGGAGATCGCCGAGAAAACCCGCCAACCAAAGGCATCGTCCGGCACGATTTCCACTTGCAAAAATCCAGGGGTGACCTGGTCGGGGATTGAAACCGGTTCGCCTCGGTGGGAGGCGAGAAGTCTAGCCGCTCAGCCACCGCGATCTCCTGTAGAGTAATATTTTAAAAATGTTCGGGTAGTTGTCTTAAAACGCTGCAACGAAAATGGGTAAGGAAATACATATACAAAAAAATAGAGAACTTTGGGACGCTAGCGTTTTGATTAAAAATAAAAGGGTTGACATCGTATTTCATGTACCTACAATTTTTTTTTCTATGCCACCTCTTGTAGCAAAACTTTGAGTCCTTCAAATTTGGTAGGAATAGATTAATTGTTTACCCTATATATCAAATAAAAACGTAATTTCATTGGGCGCTATATTACAAAATTACGAGCAAAATGGTTATTTGTTCGCATAGGTGTTACTTGGCATAAATACTTTCAGCATACAAAATTTGGTCGAAATTGGCCCAACGGTGTAGTAGATATATTGAATGAATCTAAGTATTTTATGACCGCCAGTTTGAAAATATGTGCCAAAATATAATTAAATCGCATATAGTTACACGGCTCACCATAATATTATTTACATGCCAAATTTGGCCAGAATCAGTTGAGCAATTTTTGAGTTTTTGAAATATTACGTGTAAACTTAAATTGTAGTTGTGATATCTTCCGAAATGTCAAACTGACAACAACATCCATTTCAAAATTCAATGCTTTCATTATAAACTGTCACCATACAAAATTTTGTTTAAATCGGTTGAATAGTTCCCGAGCTACAAAACAGCAACATACATTTAAAAATCGTGGCCATTTTGAAAGGAAGCACCCCGCGTGGTCCAAAACTATAAAATTCAGATGTCCAAAGAAAGTACTATCTTTGTACCAAGTAGCGTGAAATTCGATTCACGCGTTCATAAGTATTCACGGGGGCACGAACACACACACACACGCACCTACACACACCTAAACACACATACACACACACCTACACACATCTACACACACACCTACACACACACATCCAAGAAAGTGATCATATAAGCCTCTCTTTACTTCGGAAAGTAGGCTAAAAATGCCTCGCCATGGAGGAATGTCAGGGCCTTCTGGTTTATTACTTTCACAAGAAACTAAGAAGCTTAGGCAAGGTTGCGTGCGCACATGAATATATCTCATAAGTACTGAACTTTCCTGAATGACGAATGTCACAAAATCTAGTTATTGTTTTCATTTTTTCTTTTATGTCATAAATATAAATATGTTCTGCAATTGGTTACCAAATATATAGTGCAGACAATTTCGCTTTTGTACATTAAGTCACCACAAAGGCTGTGGAATACCTTAAAATTTTCAGGATTTTTGTAAGTCTTTGATATNTACATTAAGTCACCACAAAGGCTGTGGAATACCTTAAAATTTTCAGGATTTTTGTAAGTCTTTGATATAAAGTTTTAGTGCCAAACAAAATACTATAATATAAAACACTACACCTTTTAAGAGATCTTATATATTTACATGTGATCATTTCTGAACGAAACATGCCACGCAAGACAATATTACAACAAGCAATATTGAACTTCACCACTTTTCCAACAGATACAAAAAAAATAAAAAAAATTTCAATTCTGAAATTTCAAACATATGTTTTGGAACATGTAAGAATAACCCTAACAGATAATTTTGTGCGTAACCTTACCTACCATTTTCAGCAGAACATTGCGGAACATGTTTTACGATATTTTTTATTATAATAACGTAATACTAGGACAATACAATTTATGTATTAAATAATTACATTGCAAGTATAACAAATTACTGGTATACATAATCTATGTATTTAAACGTTTTCTCTTATGAGATAATAAAATAATAATTTCATAACTAACCACAAAGTAATATTTAGAAAACAAATAAAATACCACAGTAATGAATATAAAGCACATATGTACAACTGTCAGACCTAAGAAATAAACATGTTCAGTAGCTATACGGGGTGTTGCTGTTGATAAATGGAAGTGAGCGCTGCAAGGGCTGTCCACCATGTGGGGCGCAAAGCAGACAGGGTAAATATCCTTGATCCTTCTGGAGTTCANTGAGCGCTGCAAGGGCTGTCCACCATGTGGGGCGCAAAGCAGACAGGGTAAATATCCTTGATCCTTCTGGAGTTCACAACCCTCGGGCAATCTTTTTATATGGTTTAGTTTGCCTCTGGGCTTTGTTGATAGAGAAAGCTGTTGTGTTATCTTGCGTAGTTCACAGTTAGTGAAAATAACTGGCAGTTCACTAACCCGAGATTTATTGTGGAATTAAAACATCTCCGACGGAGTGTTCAAAACCGGTAAATGATATCTGCGATACTGTTTTGTCAGATCGACACGTGTTTGAATGACACAAATGATTTAGTAAAGGTCAAGACGAGGCGGAAGTTGATGAACGTCCATGTCGTTTGTAACTTCAAAAAATTACGAAAATGTTGAATTAATTAAATGTGCTGAAAGATAGACGTCTGGGAACTTTGGATCATCGCAGACATGTTGAACATGGACGAAGAGATAGTGAGACAAATGTTGCATAATCAGTTGGATATTTAGAAAAAAAAAAAGTGTAAATATAGTTATTGTGTTTGAGGATTCCTAATCGCAGATCTGGCACTGTTTGAATTCTGCCTATTCTCCGATGTGAAACTGCGTGATGCTTATGTGTCTCTTCATAGCTTTAAGAATGTCTTCTCGAAGACACGACAGAAGGAAACGATATTGGCCCAAGGAAATATTCCGGAATATTAGTGGGCTAAGCACCTATGTAGCTAAGCAATATGATGTGTTTGTTTAGCAAGTTATTCAGTGCCAAGAAATTTATGTTTGGGGTTGCAGGGTACGACAGCTAATCCTGGTAGCTGTTTATTAGAAATGTGTTTTTTTTTCGTAGAAGACATAATACTCCGGCTCCTTCTGCTCCATATATAAATCAACTTGATGATCATGGTGGAATATTTTGGAAGCCTTTTGCTGTTCATGAAGGTGTTTTTAATCAATCTGCTGTAATTACAATCGCTCAGGCCTCTGTATTGCATTCTCGTAAAAAACACAAATTTGAATTAGGGGACGTAATTTGGATATTTCATATGTTACTTGGTACTACGGGTGATTTTCATGTTTTGGGCAATGGAATTGTCATATGTGGTGATGCAAAACTGAGATTCGTCGCTTAACATTATGCGACACCCCTCAAAATCACTCCATGCCTCCAGGTTAATATCATACGCATTTAACAGTATAGTTTGTATAGTGGTATCAAAGTTTGGGGTATCAACGCAACTTATCTGTACTCCCATGTAAAGTATAAATCACTTATGTATGACTTCGTTCNATCAAAGTTTGGGGTATCAACGCAACTTATCTGTACTCCCATGTAAAGTATAAATCACTTATGTATGACTTCGTTCTTTCTCTAGTGTTATTTACATCCAGTGTTTGAATTGTGTTCATTTGTGTTTAAAACTATACTTATATTTCAATAATAGTAACTATGAATTCAACATATTTAACTAAAATAAAACTCGGGTTTCAGGCAGTTGAAGAATAGAAGAATAAAACCAGTTTTGTAAAGTTCAGTAACGAGTGGCAATTAGCCTATTGTAGGTAGGTAGGAAGGAAAGTAGGGATTAACGTCTCGTCGAAGGCGAGGTCATTAGAGACAGAGCAAGTTGCTCAGAGAAACGGGAGAGGGGAAGGTTTAAGCAATAGCATTCATTAAGGAACTATCGTACACTGAAGAGCCAAAAAAACTGGCACACCTGCCTAATATCGTGTAGGGCCCCCGCAAGCTCGCAGAAGTTCCGCAAGACGACGTGGCATGGACTCGACTAATGTCTGAAGGTATGCAGGAGGCATTGAAACCTGCGCCAATTTGAGAAAGGGTTGCACGTTGTCACGTTTAATGAGTCTCGTCAGTCGTCGTTTGTCCCGTTCGTTCACGATATTTTTCCGGCAGCAGCGATGTCGAATATTTGATGTTTTACCGGAAAACCGATATTCACGGTACACTCGGTGAAATGGTCGTACGCGAAAATCCAAATGTTATCGCTACCTCGGAGATGCTATGTCCCATCTCTCGTGCGCCGACTATAACACCACGTTCAAACTCACTTAAATCTTGATAACCTGCCATTGTAGCAGCAGTAACCGATCTAGCTGCCGACCGCATCGCGTTACTCTGACTGGTTCCATACCTCTGTTATTTGCATACGCACGCCTATACCAGGTTTTTTTTGGCTCTTCAGTGTAGGAGAAGCCTGGAGTGATTTCGTGAAACCGAGAAAAACTGGATCAGGATGACACCGGAGCCAGGTCCTCCCTACTGTAAGTTCCTTGTTCGGTTTTGCGTACCGTGAACTGCATATATCCGTCACCCGACACAAGACAGCCTTATAATAACCAGTGTCATTGCGCGAGATTATGTTCCAAAGGCACAACCACTTCCCCTAATAAGCATAAAGACGATCCGCGGTTTCCCATCAACCTCGCTGCTCCCAACGGAGGAACACGAAGCGATATAAATGTACTTAGTCTAGTTACGTGTGCGGCTGTAATACCACCGAGGTTGCACTGCAATTATGCTTTTTCGCGTTTTTTTACGCGTTACTATTACCAAGGCGTTAAAGCGACATACTCGTAACTTGAGACGTAAGAAATTCGCGTTATGATTTAAGGTCAAACTGAACTGCAAGTTTCTATGGGTTTGACCGAACCCAGTCGTTGACCGCAATATGGTTGGCACGCCTACGAGAAATCTTGAGCCAGTAAAATTTGTTCAGCGGCAGAGTGGCCAATATATGTTAAGGTGGCCACCTGGTTGAAGGAATTTTGCACGTCTCAGGCCCTTTAAGCGTGGGATGCGCTAGGGGCGACCGAGACATGCGCATCAACTCTCTCGTCGCCTCTACGCGCAAAGCACTGAACTGGCGTGCACTCTTGCCGTCGATAACGCGCCCCTATGATACTTTCAGCGGAGACCCTGCCATTTTACGACGTAATAATAAAAATAAAGGTGTGATGCACTTCCATATTTCTTTTTTAATGTTTTGTACCGGAATGTTTATACCTAAAAATAACGGTCAAAACAGCCGTTCTCTCGTTCAGGCTCCACTTCACCTATTGTGCAGAGATTCGTCGCTTTCTTGTCATCATTTCAGTTATATAGGTATTACCGTAAATGTTTGACTATATAACATTTACAATTTACTAGTTCTTTAATACCTTCTTATCTAATTTTCACTGTGTGTTATTTCCTGCTTGCTAAAACGCAGAAACTTATTGATAACATTTTAATATGTTCCTGATATTTACAACCAGCAGATAATACCCAATTAAAATTAAACCAGAAAAATATTTAACACCTTGAAAAATGTAAATGTTCTATAATCGTATATTAACAGTAATTACTCTGAATCCGAAGTAATGACAGTAAAACGAAGAGTTTCTGCACAATAGGCGAAGCTGAGTCTATTCCACGCCACTTCGTAAAGTTTCTATCAAATCTGGGGTTCTCGTGTGAACTTCCTTTAATGCCATACCACGGCCATTGCTAGCTCACACAGGGCGAGTCATTCCTCTGAAAGCAAGGGAAGGTTGTTCAGTCGTTGATGGTCTTTGCCCGAGTGAAGGCGCTTGGTTAGCTTCTGGGCTAGTTTTCAGCTTAGACATTACAACCACAGCTCCCTCCTACCTGCGACCCTTCGCCACTCACTCCTATCACCATAAACTTTCCATTCAGTTCTGCCACCCTACAAGCTGCCTGAGAAGAATCTTCTCATTTGAACAGCACTCTACAACTGTTGAGAGGAGATTGCATAAGAAAAACCATTTAGAAAAGACATTTATGACCTGCGTCCAGGATTCCTTATTACTGATTTTATACACCCACTAAAAATGGTAAAGTAAGAAGCATTTATATATAAATGTATAAAACCATCAGAGATAAAAAATATATAAATTTTCTCAATAAATTTGCATTTCAAAATTGTTAGTCTCTCAAAACGTAATTTGAAATAACACCTTAAGCTAATCGGTGTTATTTAAAAAATACATTAGCCCTAAGTTTATGCTAAAATTACAATCACCAAGTACAATTTTACCAAATTCTATCTAGCCAGCTCCGGTCACGAGAAAGGAGCCTCCTCAAAGAGCGGCCTCTCATTGCCTTGAATGTAGGCATACCGAGTGGCTCATTTGGTAAACGTATTGCCTACGTACGAGGTATAAGGGGCACACCTACCACACAACTCTGTACTTTTATATATATATATATATTCTCTCTTATAATAATGGTATTTATTTCATCGTCAATTTGAGTTAAAACAGAGAGAGAGAGAGAGAGGAGGAGGTATGTTGGGAATGGCTAGCAATAAATGGTACCTATATGAAATATAATTCATTTTAGTGTTTTGTTATTTTTTTTAAAAAGCAAATACCTTTTACTGATATGTTTTGGTTCTCATGTAGAGTTGTATGAAACACATTTCTCTGTTATGTATTAGAAAATATTAATTTTTGATGTTGTCTCCAGCACACGTACGACGAGGGTGCTTACTTTCCAGACCTGTTTACCTTTTGTTTAAACGTGGCGGAAGGACGTAGAATGAGTTGCCGAAATGTATAAATTATAGCATGATTTTGGAAAAGTTGGAAGTAACTATGATTGGACCATAGTATTCTCTTATATTTAGTGGTTCAAACTTCAAACGGGACTACTAGACATAACGGCTTATCTCCCGGCTTATTCCAATTACTTACCAACTTAAAGGGAACCGAGAAACTAGTTTCACCCTACGATATGTGCATTTATGGAACATCTGAAGGTATATTTCCTTATAGTTTACGACGTCTTCAATAGCTTGCATATTACCTTTTTCCCCTACGTGATTTTGCCTTGTTCGGTTTAAACTAGGCTGAACATGAAAGGTTGTTGGTGTATAATTAAAACTTTCATGCTCAGATGAAGGTTTTATCGACTTCTATAGACAACTAACGTCTAAATACAAACCTGCATTGCAAACAGGCCAACTGCTGATTTTCGTTACAAATACACTGAATAATATTACTGAGGATGAATTTTGTGTTTTAGTTATACTAGCATTGCTATTATCAACGCATGTGTTTAATAAATCTAGTTAAATACATTTTAAATTATTAATCCCTTTTAATAAGTTGAAAACATTATTTTACATGTACTTGATATTATAGTCATGAATGCCGCCCCAGTATTAAANACGGAGGAACACGAAGCGATATAAATGTACTTAGTCTAGTTACGTGTGCGGCTGTAATACCACCGAGGTTGCACTACAATTATGCTTCTCCGCGTTTTTTTACGCGTTGGTATCACCAAAGCGTTAAAGCGACATACTCGTAACTTGAGACGTAAGAAATTAGCGATATCATTTAAGGTCAATCTGAACTGCAAGTTTCTATGGGTTTGACCGAACCCAGTCGTTGACCGCAATAGGTTGGCACGCCTACGAGAAATCTTGAGCCAGTAAAATTTGTTCAGCGGCAGAGTGGCCAATATATGTTAAGGTGGCCGCCTGGTTGAAGGAATTTTGCACGTCTCAGGCCCTTTAAGCGTGGGATGCGCTAGGGGCGACCGAGACATGCGCATCAACTCTCTCGTCGCCTCTACGCGCAAAGCACTGAACTGGCGTGCACTCTTGCCGTCGATAACGCGCCCCTATGATACTTTCAGCGGAGACCCTGCCATTTTACGACGTAATAATAAAAATAAAGGTGTGATGCACTTCCATATTTCTTTTTTAATGTTTTGTACCGGAATGTTTATACCTAAAAATAACGGTCAAAACAGCCGTTCTCTCGTTCAGGCTCCACTTCACCTATTGTGCAGAGATTCGTCGCTTTCTTGTCATCATTTCAGTTATATAGGTATTATCGTAAATGTTTGACTATATAACATTTACAATTTACTAGTTCTTTAATACCTTCTTATCTAATTTTCACTGTGTGTTATTTCCTGCTTGCTAAAACGCAGAAACTTATTGATAACATTTTAATATGATCCTGATATTTACAACCAGCAGATAATACCCAATTAAAATTATACCAGAAAAATATTTAACACCTTGAAAAATGTAAATGTTCTATAATCGTATATTAACAGTAATTACTCTGAATCCGAAGTAATGACAGTAAAACGAAGAGTTTCTGCACAATAGGCGAAGCTGAGTCTATTCCACGCCACTTCGTAAAGTTTCTATCAAATCTGGGGTTCTCGTGTGAACTTCCTTTAATGCCATACCACGGCCATTGCTAGCTCACACAGGGCGAGTCATTCCTCTGAAAGCAAGGGAAGGTTGTTCAGTCGTTGATGGTCTTTGCCCGAGTGAAGGCGCTTGGTTAGCTTCTGGGCTATGTTTTCAGCTCAGACATTACAACCACAGCTCCCTCCCTCCTGCGACCCTTCCCCACTAACTCCTATCACCATAAACTTTCCATTCAGTGCTTCCACCCTACAAACTGCCTGAGAAGAATCTTCTCATTTGAACAGCACTCTACAACTGTTGAGAGGAGATTGCATAAGAAAAACCAGGTAGAAAAGACATTTATGACCTGCGTCCAGGATTCCTTATTACTGATTTTATACACCCACTAAAAATGGTAAAGTAAGAAGCATTTATATATAAATGTATAAAACCATCAGAGATAAAAAATATATAAATTTTCTTAATAAATTTGCATTTCAAAATTGTTAGTCTCTCAAAACGTAATTTGAAATAACACCTTAAGCTAATCGGTGTTATTTAAAAAATACATTAGCCCTAAGTTTATGCTAAAATTACAATCACCAAGTACAATTTTACCAAATTCTATCTAGCCAGCTCCGGTCACGAGAAAGGAGCCTCCTCAAAGGGCGGCCTCTCATTGCCTTGAATGTAGGCATACCGAGTGGCTCATTTGGTAAACGTATTGCCTACGTACGAGGTATAAGGGGCACACCTACCACACAACTCTGTACTTTTGTATATATATTTTCTCTCTTATAATAATGGTATTTATTTCATCGTCAATTTGAGTTAAAACAGAGAGAGAGAGGAGGAGGTATGTTGGGAATGGCTAGCAATAAATGGTACCTATATGAAATATAATTCATTTTAGTGTTTTGTTATTTTTTTTAAAAAGCAAATACCTTTTACTGATATGTTTTGGTTCTCATGTAGAGTTGTATGAAACACATTTATCTGTTATGTATTAGAAAATATTAATTTCTGATGTTGTCTCCAGCACACGTACGACGAGGGTGCTTACTTTCCAGACCTGTTTACCTTTTGTTTAAACGTGGCGGAAGGACGTAGAATGAGTTGCCGAAATGTATCAATTATAGCATGATTTTGGAAAAGTTGGAAGTAACTATGATTGGACCATAGTATTCTCTTATATTTAGTGGTTCAAACGTCAAACGGGACTACTAGACATAACGGCTTATCTCCCGGCTTATTCCAATTACTTACCAACTTAAAGGGAACCGAGAAACTAGTTTCACCCTACGATATGTGCATTTATGGAACATCTTAAGGTATATTTCCTTATAGTTTACGACGTCTTCAATAGCTTGCATATTACGTTTTTCCCCTACGTGATTTTGCCTTGTTCGGTTTAAACTAGGCTGAACATGAAAGGTTGTTGGTGTATAATTAAAACTTTCATGCTCAGATGAAGGTTTTATCGACTTCTTTAGACAACTAATGTCTAAATACAAAACTGCATTGCAAACAGGCCAACTGCTGATTTTCGTTACAAATACACTGAATAATATTACTGAGGATGAATTTTGTGTTTTAGTTATACTAGCATTGCTATTATCTACGCATGTGTTTAATAAATCTAGTTAAATACATTTTAAATTATTCATCCCTTTTAATAAGTTGAAAACATTATTTTACATGTACTTGATATTATAGTCATGAATGCCGCCCCAGTATTAAANATCCCTTTTAATAAGTTGAAAACATTATTTTACATGTACTTGATATTATAGTCATGAATGCCGCCCCAGTATTAAAAATTAAACCAAGAAGACGAAAATTGCTTCTTTCCCTGAGTTCAAAAAATCGTTAAAACTTATGTTATTTTAAGAATCTGTGGGATGTCAAGTATAGCTAATGTAAGTTACACTTGGTATTTCAAAGCCACTTAAGGAACTGACACACACGGTGTTTCACATACAGCTACAGCACGTCCGAGATTCGTCTAGAATATGAAATTGATTCACACGGTTCATATTTACCGGCACTTGATGACAAACAGTTATTTATGTGCGCAATAAATTTCGCGAACGCCGCGCCACGAGTAGCCCCGGCTGTTTTGAATCAAGGACCATAAAATATTCGGAAACAGCGATTTTTCATGATTCAAATAAAAATTATTCATCGCGAAACGACTGGTTTTGTAGCGCGAGCGTGGCTGTTGTACTAATTTTTCAAGCGCTCTAACGTGCAAGCGGGGGAAAAAAAAATGGCGGTGGAAGTTGGGAGGCGGGGTGAATAAAAAAAAACGAGCGTACACGCATCGGGCGAGAATAAAAAGGAGGTTTGAAAATATGGCGAAGAAAAGTAGTGTTGAAGGAGGGAGGTCGCCCCCGGGCAAAGCAAGGAACTAGGGCGGTCACATTGGTGGGGGGAGGCAGTTACTAAAGATGGCAGAGCCGCGGCCATAAACAACATTTTGTCTTCGCCCAAAATTTCCACGTTGCTTTAATCAATTTCGGGTCTATCCCGCAGACTTAAATCAGTTTCGCTCCCTTCTTCTTTCTCTCTTCTTCCTCCTCCTTCTCCTCCCGTGGAGGCGCTTTATTTACGTTTTCGCCAGGTTTCACAATAGCAGGCCCGGGAACAAGGGGCAGCAGAAAACTGGAGATAATTTAAACGTCTGCTGCTTGTCGCCCACCGCCTTCCCCCCTCTCCCCTTCACACCTGGTTCCCGCGTTTCTCGTCTTTCGCGAGACGCGACGAAGATACGAGGGAAAGGAACGGTCCGATAGGCGCTCAGGCCGGGCGTGAAGCGGCGAAGTAAGTATCTGCTGTCCCTGGCACGTCGTCTTCCAACAGAGAAAATAACGGCGCAACAAAAGGAACACAGCGACTATCGTGAGCGGCTTCAAAACTGCTGCACATAATAGAGGTCAGCTGGTGTTACGGAATGGGACATCGCAAGCAATTATTTTCGTGAGAATAAACCCCCAGCTTCCTTCTTCGGCGAAGGACGTAGACCGCATTTCCGCCTGCAGTCGTAAATGAAAAGTTGTAATTGCAGATTGCACGCGGCCTGATCGCCTCGGTGCCATATCTTGAGAGACATGCGTGGTGGGAGATACAGCCACGGAATCCTCGTTCAACAACTTCCGTAGTTATCTAATTATTTCTACTCAACGTCGAGACTCGACATCCATATCACACGCATTTTATTTATTATATCAATTGGATGCGCTATTAAGGTTTTGATTTATTACGTAATAAACGATTCTACAAAAGAAAACTATTGTGTTAAAGATATGAAAGTAAATAGAAACCATCATTTCAATTTCAATGTCTAAATATTAGTGGATGGCATCGGATATGAACCGATCTTTAATGCTGCTTATGTGAGCGTTTAAATCGACTGTTTACATTGCACGTAAAAAAATATTTCAGGAAAATATTTAACTAAAGAAACAAACAACCAGACAAATACACAATGAACAACAAATAACTAGGAACTTGTTGTTCATTATGTGTTATCTCTCTAGTTCTTGGTTTTTTAAATTTTATTTTCTTACGCTTTTTTTTTTGGCATTGCATACAGTCCATTTAAATGCTCACATAAGTCCTGCAACACGAATGCCATTAAATGCTGAAGATAATTTAAATTAGCATTTGATTCATCATTATAAAAAAATGAAAATGCAAGATAAGCCTACATAAAATCAGGCGCTTTACCTGCTACCAGCACATAACACTTTTATTTACTGAAAATTATGAAAATTGTAAAGCTTTGTTCATTAAAAATGAGCAAAACACAATGAACTATGGTCTAGGAACTAAATTAAGCGTATCACGCACTATGTTGTAATTTTCAGACGTTTATCTACAGGCGAATAAAAATAGGCCGCAATGCTGTTTCGATCTCGTGTAAATTCTGCAAGTGGATATTGCGATTTCATAGCAAATGTGCTATTTATCTAAATTACCCATATTTCCGTCACCGAGTAACTAATGGAACTGCTATGTAGTAAAAAAACGGTACGTGTACTTATGTACGCGCGTTAGAAGTTATAATTTTTTGGCATGACTAAAATAAAATTTTATTACGTATGCAAATAATTTATGTAAGTAGGAAAAAAGGAAAAAATGACCGAAGAAAAACATTAAATAAAATTAATAATGGTTTGATTAAAGAACATAATTACATTAAAAAATAAGTTTAACCTAATAAAATAATACTTACAAAAATTAACCTGAAATACTTGGAAACACTTTTCAAATTTTATTACACAATTTTTGTCCTTAACATATTTTTCACTGCAAAATGTATGTAAAATTAAAAACATTATATATATTTATATATTCACAATGAATTACTAATATAAATGAAATGTTTTTAAATTTGCTTATTACATGAAGTGATTTTCTGTCGGTTTTAAATATAATCACGGGCTATGTTCTGTACCATGCGTTTGTATATAGCTAGACGATACGCGCCTGCGCGTTGGATCATACCCCTACCACGTTCACTGTCGAATTTCGTTACACTGTGCGCGCGCAACTTTCGTTGCACGCTAAATTTTTACCTTCAACGCGCCAAAAGAAGTATAACTTCAAAAATCACGGTATGTTCTGTAGATTTGCTGCAAGCGTTACTAAATTCTGTTGCCAGTTAGGCATTAAATAATGTGCTTGCCGTCCATTCACAGTTAATATAAATATTTATGAATTCCTGCCAGTGTTATACTATCACGCTGTTCCCCCGCCTCGTGTAAATAACGCTTAACCCAGTCCACAAAAAAAAAAGTTCACCAAACGTACAACGTACCGTGTGCGTGCGCACTCAGTTTAATATTATTTGGTATGTCAACTATTTAGTACTAGTCATTAACAGCGCGGCTATATAGCTCTGTATTTATTCGTATTAATTATAAATTAAATATTAAAACTTAAAAAAAAAATTTAAAAGTTCAATCTAACCAAAAATGTAATACTTTTATTTTAATGTGAAAATAAAACGATTGTGATACACGACATATTTAGAAAATAACCAACCACGTCACACATTGGGTGATTTATCAAAGTTTTGACTCAAAAAGTGTTCAGAAACCGCGAATAGATTATAGCTTAATATCTACCTTGTTCCGTCGTGTGTAGAATTGTTGTTAATTAATATGTTTGCTTTTAAAATATACTTTAATCGAAGGTTGCGAAAATCTTGAGCATATTAATTTCATTTGAAATCAATAAACGTTAACCATGCTCTCTCGTCCCCCATTTTGTAAAATAGTCTCACTCGACACATTACAATTGTGATCGCTGGTAAAAAAAACACATATTTCTACCAAATTTGGCAATTAATTAGCACTATGGCAGGCTATGTAAACTAATAAATTTTGAAAGGGTCACAGACGAATATTTTTTAATTGACGGCCATATAAATATTTTAGCTCAGAATTTTTTATCTGCGAAACTGTAAAACCAATTTTAATTTAATTTTGTATGCTGACAGTATCAGTTATATCCTTTAAAATTGTCTATGCAAAGCCTCATTTCTCCGCCATTTATAAGATAGCTCCACATGAAATGATGTAGTTTTTATGCCGTATATCGGGAATCAATCCAACTATTACTTTCAATTTAGGCGAAGAAGTTGTGCTGTGGTAGGCTATACTAATTTACATTGAAGAGCCAAACAAACTGGTATAGGCGTGCGTGTGCAAATAACAGAGGTATGGAACCAATCAGAGTAACGCGATGCGGTCGGCAGGNTGCTGTCCCTGGCACGTCGTCTTCCAACAGAGAAAATAACGGCGCAACAAAAGGAACACAGCGACTATCGTGAGCGGCTTCAAAACTGCTGCACATAATAGAGGTCAGCTGGTGTTACGGAATGGGACATCGCAAGCAATTATTTTCGTGAGAATGAACCCCCCTCCCCCTCCCAGCTTCCCTCTTCGGCGAAGGACGTAGACCGCATTTCCGCCTGCAGTCGTAAATCAAAAGTTGTAATTGCAGATTGCACCCAGCCTGATCGCCTCGGTGCCATATCTTGAGAGACGCGCTTGGTGGGAGATACAGCCACGGAATCCTCGTTCAAGAACTTTCCTAGTTATCTAATTATTTCTACTCAACGTCGAGACTCGACATCCATATCACACGCATTTTATTTATTATATCAATTGGAGGCGCTATTAAGGTTTTGATTTATTACGTAATAAGCGATTCTACAAAAAAAAAAAATTCTGTGAAAGATATGAAAGTAAATGGAAATCATTTCGATTTCAATGTCTAAATATTAGTGGATGGCATCAAATATGAACCGATCTTTAATGCTGCTTATGTGATAACTTAAATCGACTGTATCCATTGCACGTAAAAAAAAATATTCAGGAAAAATTTAAATAAAGAAACAAAGAACCAGATAAATACACAATGAACAACAAATAATTAAAATAATTAGGAACTTGTTGTTAATTATGTGATATCTCTCCAGTTCTTGGTTTTTTAATTTTATTTTCTTACGCTTTTTTTCAGCATTGCTTACAGTCCATTGAAATACTCACATAAGTCCTGCAACACGAATGCCATTAAATGCTGAAGATAAATTTAATTAACATTTGTTTCATCATCCTAAAAAAATTAAAATGCAAGATAAGCCTACATAAAAGCAAGCGCTTTACATGCTACCATCACATAAAATGTTTTTAAATTAAAATTATGAAAATTGTAAAGATTTATTCATTTGGAATTAGCAAAACACAATGAACTATGGTCTAGGCACTAAAATAAACGTATCACGCACTATGTTGTAATTTTCAGACATTTATCTAATGGTGAATCAAAATAGGCCGCAATGTTGTTTCGATCTCGTGTAAATTCAGCAAGTGGATATTGCTTTTTCATAGCAAATGTGCTATTTATCTAAATTACCCATATTTCCGTCACCGAGTAAGTAATGGAACTGCTATGTAGTAAAAAAAGGGTGCGTGTACTTATGTACGCACGTTAGAAGTTATACTTTTTTTAGCGTGACTAAAATAAAATTTTATTTCGTATGCAAATAATTTATGTAAGTAGGAAAAACGAAAAAATGACCGAAGAAAGACATTAAATAAATTAATAAAGGTTTTATAAAAGAACACAAATACATTAAAAAAGAAGTTTAACTTAATAAAATAATACTTACAAAAATTAACCTCAAATACTTGAAAACATTTTCCAAATTTTATTATACAATTTTTGTCACAAACTAATTTTTCACGGCACAATGTAAGTAAAATTAATAAATAAGATATATATATATATCTNGTAAGTAAAATTAATAAATAAGATATATATATATATCTTCACAATGAATTACTAATATAAATGAAGTGTTTTTCAATTTGCTTATTACATGAACTGATTTTCTGTCGGTTTTAAATATAACCACGTGCTATGTTGTGTACCTTGCGTTTGTATATAGCTAGACGATACGCGCCTGCACGTTGGATCATACCCCTACCACGTTCACTGTCGAATTTCGTTACACTGTGCGCGCGCAACTTTCGTTGCACGCTAAATTTTTACCTTCAACGCGCCAAAAGAAGTATAACTTCAAAAATCACGGTATCTTCTGTAGATTTGCTGCAAGCGTTACTAAATTCTGTTGCCAGTTAGGCATTAAATAATGTGCTTGCCGTCCATTCACAGTTAATATAAATATTTATGAATTCCTGCCAGTGTTATACTATCACACTGTTCCTCCGCCTCATGAAAATAACGCTTAACCCAGTCCACAAAAAAAAATTTCACCAAACGGAAAACGTACCGTATGCGTGTGCACTCAGTTTAATATTATTTTGTATGTCAACTATTTAGTATTAGCCATTAACAGCGCGGCTATATAGCTCTGTATTTATTCGTATTAATTATAAATTAAATATTATAACTTAAAAATAAATTAATTTAAAAGTTCAATCTAACCAAAAATGTAATACTTTTATTTTAATGTGAAAATAAAACGATTGTGATACACGACATATTTAGAAAATAACCAACCACGTCACACATTGGGTGATTTATCAAAGTTTTGACTCAAAAAGTGTTCAGAAACCGCGAATAGATTATAGCTTAAAATCTACCTTGTTCCGTCGTGTGTAGAATGGTTGTTAATTAATATGTTTGCTTTTAAAATATACTTTAATCGAAGGTTGCGAAAATGTTCAGCATATTAATTTCATATGAAATCAATAAACGTTAACCATGCTCTCTCGTCCCCCATTTTGTAAAATAGTCTCACTCGACACATTACAATTGTGATCGCTGGTAAAAAAAAACACATATTTCTACCAAATTTGGCAATTAATTAGCACTATGGCAGGCTATGTAAACTAATAAATTTTGAAAGGGTCACAGACGAATATTTTTTAATTGACGGCCATATAAATATTTTAGCTCAGAATTTTTTATCTGCGAAACTGTAAAACAAATTTTAATTTAATTTTGTATGCTGACAGTATCAGTTATATCCTTTAAAATTGTCTATGCAAAGCCTCATTTCTCCGCCATTTATAAGATAGCTCCACATGAAATGATGTAGTTTTTATGCCGTATATCGGGAAACAATCCAACTATTATTTTCAATTTAGGCGAAGAAGTTGTGCTGTGGTAGGCTATACTAATTTACATTGAAGAGCCAAAAAAAACTGGTATAAGCGTGCGTATGCAAATAACAGAGGTATGGAACCAATCAGAGTAACGCGATGCGGTCGGCAGGTAGAGCGGTTACTGCTGCTACAATGGCAGGTTATCAAGATTTAAGTGAGTTTGAACGTGGTGTTATAGTCGGCGCACGAGAGATGGGACATAACATCTCCGAGGAAGCGATAACATTTGGATGTTCGCGTACGACCATTTCACGAGTGTACCGTGAATATCGGGAATCCAGTAAAACATCACATCTTCGACATCGCTGCTGCCGGAATAAGATCGTGAACGAACGGGACAAATGACGACTGACGATAATCATTAAACGTGACAGACGAGCAACCCTTTCTCAAATTGGCGCAGATTTCAATGCGCATACCTTCAGACATTAGTCAAGTCCATGTCACGTCGTCTTGTGGCACTTCTGCGTGCTCGCGGGGGCCCTAGACGATATTAGGCAGGTGTACCAGTTTTATTTGGCTCTTCAGTGTATATGTTTTAAGTATATATGTCTCTTAATTTATGAATGGCGCATATGCAAACATTTGAACTCGGTGTGCTATATCAACGAAAATATGTAACATATTTAAATTTTACTTTGTACGTTTAATCTGTAACATTGATCGAATGTGCTAATATATAAACTTTTTGCCCTCCATTTATTAAGATCGCCACATGATCAATGGAGATTTTATGCCATTTCTCGAGGAACGATCAACCGATATGCATACAGAGATCCTCTTTTGCTGGATTTTTTTTGCAAAGAAGTGTAAGGTGAGTAAATTAAACATGTTGTCATATTTCCGGAATAATTCAACTAATTCCCACAATATTTGCACACATACAGAAGTCCATGAATAGATACATTATTTAAATGTAGTCAGACAATTATTTTTAATATGGCGGCCATATAAATATGTTGATACTTTTGGCATATCTATTTAACAATTTAACAATTTCAATACAACTATTTATGCTTACAATATCCATTACGGACATCGTGTACAGAGCTCGTTTTTAAGAAATTTTGTAAAGTAGTCGCGTTTAAGAAAATAAGATTTTTATGCTATTTCTCTGAGACCAATAAACCGATTTACATCAAATTTTTCACACAAGTAGAATTATGGAAGACCATGTAAACTTTTGTGTTTTAGTGGCTCCGACACTTATTTTCAAAATTATGCCCGTGTAAATATTTCAGGTTTGTGCGCCCTATAATTCAAAACATTAGACTGATTATATCCGAAGTTGATGCTCCGCATCCTACCTCAGTGATGCGGTTGATTGCAAGCTACTTTATTTTATGAGTTTGTCTGATTTCGAATCCCGGGTAAGTCACTAGTGTATTTTGATTGCCTTTGTACTGTTTCACATGTCTCTGGTTTCGTCTCTAATTATACTGCTGTCAATGAGACGTCAACGCCTACCTACCATCTATAATTTTAAAATCTTCACTAAAATTTATTTGCACACATGTAGAGGAAAGTAGGCTCATTAGTTACGGGGGTTCAAGGGGCAAATTTATATATAAATATCTGGACATTACATGATTTCCTGTTGTGATATGAAATAATAATATGCATGAAAGTATGACAAAAGANTATATAAATATCTGGACATTACATGATTTCCTGTTGTGATATGAAATAATAATATGCATGAAAGTATGACAAAAGAGGATAATACATTAAAAAATAATAAATCAAATTTACAGGAATTTAGAATTTATGTAATTTTCTAGAGGTCTCAAAATGGAACGAAATAATATGTTACGCTCTTCAAGCAGTGCGGTAGAGCCACTTAGTGTGTTCAGACCGTGGTTTCTACGGCTCTACCCGAACAGCAGTACGGTAGAGCCACTTAGTGTGTTCAGACCGTGGTTTGTACGGCTCTACCCGAACAGCAGTACGGTAGAGCCACTTAGTGTGTTCAGGCCGTGGTTTGTACGACTCTACCCGAACATCAGTACAGTAGAGCCACTTGACAGTGAGGAAGTCTTGCTTCGTGTTTGCAATTGTCACTGACCAAGTGCTAGTAGGTACAAAGTGGGGGTCCTCAGGGGTGTGCTGGCGGGATTTTCGTTTCAATTTGCGGAGGTCCAGTATGTCGAACCCATGCCCAATAATTTCCTCGCGGAGGGTGTCCAACCCCCACCCCCCTAGGGACAGGTTTTTTATGACCAACCTTTGAAGCTCCTCATCAAGTTGAGCGTGTGTGCAGTGGGTGGTATCTGCGAGTCGGCGTTGGATCTTCTCGTGGTCTGGCCGAGCGTAGAAAGTTAACTTTAATTCACGCCTCCGAGTGAGTGTATTTTAATAACTTATTCCTTTTTCGCAGAACAGCTGGTGCCACCTATTTTGGTGACTTGCTGTCTGTCATGATGATAGACATAGGTCTGTATCTGTCTATTGCGTTAGAGAGGGTGGAGGGGGTGGGGGTTGCTGTTGCTTGCGAAGAGGCGCGTTCTTTTTTGCTTTCCTTCGCGATCCCTTCTATCAGAATTTTAAACCTGTTTTTAATGAGCAGCTCTTTCCCTTCCTTTCTCACTGGCTGTTTCAATCGCGAAACTTTGTTTGATTTGGGAGAGACGAACCCCTCCTCGTCAGGGCCCCTCGGAAGAGGAGTGCATCCTCCTGGGTCAGTTTTAGTGACCGTTCGTAGAAGAGAATTTTGGATCGTCTGATCCCGTCACATCGGCTAAAAATGGCTTTTTTCAAAGCGCTGTATCTCAGAATGCTCTCGTCAGATACGTATAAAATTACCCAAGGGCCCTGCATTGAACCGTTCTACAGACTTCTTTCCAATAACATAATAGTGTCACAGCTGAAAGTCCCATAGGTACACGCAGTGAGACAAGAACCCTGCACGCAATTTCATAGCCTTGCGCTTAGTGGCGATGGCGCACTTGATGCGCGTGGCAGTGTCACCCTTATCGCTCCCGCGCTTCTAGGCTTCAAACGTGGGGGAAAAAAAATCCCTAGATAGGCAGGAGCCTTAACTGTCGTGATAAAACTTGCAGCGTTGAAAGTCCGGGTTCGAAGTCTGCACAGAGCACTTGTGAGGTCTCCGG
>NQII01003304.1:29528-61075 GCA_002778355.1 Clitarchus hookeri
GAAGGGGGGGGGGGATACTGGGAAAAAAAAGGAGGGGCTGGTTGTAGGAGATGCACGAAGCACTCACGAGCTATCGATCTCCAGAAAATCTCCAACATCTGCTGACTGCAAGGATTTGTAGCCTCTTGAGCTGCGATGGCGTGGGTGGGCCCGCGGCCTCTCTGTTAAAACGTTCATAGACATCCTTTTATCTCCCCCAGGTCCTTTTCCTTCCTAGACCAGTCCTGCAGGATAATAACGGCATGTTAAGTAGTGATCGCAGGCCTCCCTTTGCTTGGAGACGATTGCACAGAGCTCAAAGGAATCACCAGTCGTGTTAATGTTGTGCAACATGCAGCTTTGCACTCTCGACACCGCGCCTATTCTAAGCGCCGGGAAAAACAGGTATCATGGTGGCTTCACAGACAAAATGCGTATGCACAGAGCATAGGATGTAACACTAGAACATTCATACGTCCAGAGATCTAGTGCGAAATTGATTTTCAATTGAAGTCTTAGGTATTATGTTTAGCCAATGAAATTTCCCGAGTCTGGTGACAGTTGGCAGTATTGGTTACACATAAAATGAGTTTTTTTTTTTAACAGATATTGACATTGTGTTGAGAATGACAGGTGATTTAAAGTAGTTGACGTACATAATATTTTTCATCAACATGTTTTGCTTTTGTGATCGTATTAAGATGTTGATAAATTCTAAAAAATTCTGCATAAACCCTGTTACGCATTATTTCACTAAATTATAATTTTTGCGATGTCTCTTCGTTTCCGCACCATAACTATGTTCCTCAATATTAAATAAACTACTTCATAGAAAGTTTTATACTTCGCTTTGGTTGGCTGATATCTCATGAGTCTGCATAAGAAATTAAATATAACCTATTGCCTTTATTCACTATGTCAGGATCCCTCATGCAGACGGAATTGTGTATCATAGAGTTAGAAACCATAGACCTCAATTCTTGTGCACATGACCTATGTTCTATTGTTACGGTTATGCTTCCAATTGTGAACCAAGCTCTACAGAGCTTAACGTGTCGTTTTCCGCCCTTGTTAAGCATTAACATTCTGCTATATAAAGGACTCTCATTCGAGTGGCTTTGGGCTCGATCTTTAATGACTGCACAGAAGATGGTTATCCTTGCGGTTAAAAGAAGATTCCAATATAGTTTGTCAAGCCAACCACATCTGTTTAAGCACGGGAGAGATAAGAACGACTCACCTGAGAATATCTTACAATAAGTTCACATGGCCTACTGTGGCACTACCTGTGTGTAAAGCGTGATAATAATCGGTACGTTATGTGTGAATAGGCGATGTGAGCATGAAACACGAGATTATTCCTGAAAATCTCATAAAATAGTTTTTTTTCTTTGAAACACCACTTTTAAAATTGTGATAGCAATTTCTCTTCCGTCCCTAAATTTTACGTGCTAAACCTAGGAGATCAAAAGAATATATATAACCAATTGTATTAAACACTGTATTTCTTCTGCAAAGGAAACTTTCAAGATAACATTTAAGGTAAGGGTAAGCTTGCCATTTAAATTAAATTTGTCTTGCCGAGCAAGCTTATCATATCATATGTGATCCACGTTTGATTCAAGCGTGATTTCTCACTACTGATACATACTTGCTAATGGCAAGTTTGCAGATGGCTTGAATTATTCTTGTCGGTAGACAAAGCAAGCTTGCTCTAAGTGTTACAAATCAAGCTTACTAATTCAAGTTAGACATGCGAAGACTACGTGGCTTGATTGAGACTTGATTCAAACTTGTTGGCTTGCACAGCAAGGCTTGATTCAAGTTCACATGCTTGTCATGACAAGTTCGATTCAAGCTTGACTCAAGCCGATTATGTTATTGGAGTTCACTTGTATGTCTCTGGTGTCACACTATACTTTTCTTCCGCTGCTGCTATATCTGTTCTGTTTGACGGGATGAGAACAATGCGCTGTTCTAAATGTGAAGTGAGACTCCCGTGCGGCGCGAACACGTAACGTTATCACAGAGTACTTAGCTGTATAGGATGCTCACAGTTAGTTGAGCACTTTCGAAATCAACCCATAAAAATATAACAACCCCTATATGCATATATAATAACAATCACACTGACTGGCATGCGTCCAATAAAGCTGGTACCGACAGAGGGAAAGTAAGTTCCATGTCTCAGCGTGGAATTAAAAGTGTTAAGGAAAACATTTCCAAATACCGAAATGATTTCCCTAGTTGTCTATTTCTTTAACGCATATAAGAGTAATAATAAGCAGGTGTGGAAAATATTTTCTTTCCCAATAATTACACAGTTTCAGTTGTCCGACGTATGAATGACGCGATGAGGCTCGAAATGTAAATTTTACATACAGCGGGAGAATACACAACGGGCGTACCGGAATAACGTAAGCAGAACTTTCGAAAGTACCCAGTTTACAATGCACAGCTTAAACAGACGTGAAATTGTAGCTTATTCCACGAATTCCAGGGGCCGCGGTGGTGTGGTGGTCAGAGCACCCGCCTCTAACCAAGACGAACCGGGTTAAATTCACTGCGGGGATGACAGCGGATTTTCACAGGTCAGAATCGTCAGCGGGTTTTCTCGGGGATGTCCCGTTTACTCTCCCCTTCATTCCGGCGCCGCTCCGTGCCTCAATAACCCTCATCGGCTCTGAAGAACTCGCTGTTAAGAGCCACCCAGATCCCTTTACTTCACTTCACTTCACTTCACTTACTCTGTGAACGCATTGTGCCACGCCTAGGAAGGACAGCCGGGCAACCCGGAAGTGACGCAGAACCCCTTCAGTTTCATGAGAGCTGTCACACTGTACGATTGTGCCGGAGAGTTTTATCGTCTTCTATGTCTTTTCGAGACATATTGTAATTGTTAACGTTGTTTGATAAGAATACATGTATTGAGTTCATGCATGAGAAGTCAGAACTAGGGGTAAAAAATAAAAAATACCAAAGAACACACAGATAAACATTACCAAGAAAAGCGTGGATCGAAATTGATGAAGTTCATGTAAGAGAATTGGCTGGAACTGGAATTAATATCGTAAGATGAGAAAAGCACGTGCAAAATTTTCTTTCTGTCCTTATCAAAGCGTTATTGACATCGTTCCTCCACATCTATTGCGTTCCTAAACGTTGTATTATTTTGGGTGATGGATCGTCTAAGTACTACAAGCAATTCATTTATCGTTTTTTTTTGTGTGAAATCCAGTAATATTCAATAACTTCTTATCGTTCAGAATGATAACGATGAATCCAATGCCTGCGATGCACCGGTTATCGATATTAACCCTCCACTTCAATTGCACAAACAAACTTTAATTTAGACATGACAACACAAACAGCTTGACACGTCCACTGCCCGAGGAAAACTACCACACTGAGAAAAATAACATGTGGTTGTAGAAACCACACAGACTTTACAAACAGGGAAAGATATCTGATGGACTGTAGATACCATGCACGTGTTCTGTGTCAAGATAGTAATACCATCATAACTGTTTGTGGTGTTCATGTCTGTGATTGTATTTTCTACTGTACGTATGGTTGCTACAGCAGAGCACCGCATTTCTACTACAAAACAGACAGTACCGCCAACAGAACAACTTCAACAATGACTGGATTGTTCCCACAACAATCAGATATGTAATAAACCCAACAAAATGTTCTGTTGTCAGTACTGGAAAGTTCTGTAATCGGGTTCGAAGGTAGCATATATAGTATCGTAGCGATAAAGTAAAAAAACATTTCATTTCTTGTAAGATAGCGCAGTGACAATGGCGCTGCCCGATACTGTCACGGTATACATTTTTTTGTATAAATTAATGTTCCCGTGTCTTTATATTGTTACACTATCAGTGTTCACATAAAGATGTCACCGAAAAATAAAAAAAAATGTAAATATTTACAAATTAAAAAATTTAGTTTTTAACCAAAGCACCCAGTACAATAAATAAGATACGATAAATAAAATAATCTTTATTTGATTATTTGAATAAATTATTTAAAAATTATTTTAATATTAATTTCATTGTTCTTTTTATTTCCTTATTAATTTCATTATTAATCATTTTCCTTTCATTATTTGAAGGAAAAAGTACAGAAAAAACTAGGTAAAATTTTTAAACGTCAGAACAAATTTTCCAAGAAAATTTCTTGTGGGTAATGTTATAAGTGGACTCTTCTAAGAAAGTTTTTTTCCTGTCATGCTTTCAATAACAACTATTAGCCATAAGCCACATGATCCCATCGCGATGCAGTTCTGGCAGTTATGTTTCACATCAAATCTTCCCGCGGTCTCGCCTACATGGCTCGTAACAAGCACAGGTAGGAACTGGAATTTGGAAAGTGTTTAGGACCATTTAGTGATCGCCGCCCTATAGTGGCTGTCCGAGTTATTACACGAGCTGTTTCTGAATCAGACCGACTAACGTCCGCTGCAGGTTAATCGCAAAACACAGGAGGTAAAAACATATTTGCGACGTATGGTCTAAAGTGAAACCCAATGGCGTTACATAAGTTTGATGCTGCACCTGACGCACTAGGTTATTACAATTACTAGCGATGGAAGGAACACCGAGCGTCTCGACAATGTGTCACGTAAGTTGTGACAAGCGGGTTAGTAATAAATCCCAAGCGCGCTACAGCCTCATGTATATCAAGAAGAAACAGGGCAGTAACAGTCATTATTCCCATGAAATAATTTGATGACAGCGACAGACAGGTGTTGCGGTGTTTGCATACCTTAGTTCCGCTATAAATTATTCAAAGGTTCGCTCTAGACCATCAGTCGTAAATATGATTTCCCTTTTTTTTTAATGATAAGCCGGCAGCCAACGTCTGTAAGCATAATTTATAAATTAAATTACTCTACATATTTATACTATAAAAGTTTTTTTATTCTCATTATTTAAAAAACGACGACAATTATAATTGCAAGTGGGTACTTCATTTCCGGATTTTCCTTTGCTCTGTATCGCCTTGTGTAAAGAGAATCTCAATAAGTGAAATGCGCTCAGTAAATACTCTTTTGTTCTCTAAGAGAAATTATGTTTCAGAGAACGCCAGGAATAATGGTAAACTAATTAAACCTCTCAAGAAAAAAAACCCCCTCTCTGTAAGGTTAAACTATTTATCTTCGAACATCGAACGGCTACATCTGAATCTCCATTCCCGCAAGACATCGGCAAGTTTGTAAAGAAAATTTAACTTTTAGATTTATCAACGTTGCGAAATTCATAGCAAGCATTATATTCAAATTGAAAGTGGCTTATCGTGTTATTTCTCAGTGCCTTGCGCGTAATACATTTTAAATACTCAAAATTTAGACCCACTTGTGTTTTTGCATTTTGGTAGACGGCAAACTCCGATTTCAAAAGACACAAATCTGTAATTTATTCCTTAATTTAAAATGTATGGCAATTAGACCGCGGCGATAACTGCACAGTTNCAAAAGACACAAATCTGTAATTTATTCCTTAATTTAAAATGTATGGCAATTAGACCGCGGCGATAACTGCACAGTTAATTCTAACAGATGGAATCAGTTCTATTTTTAAATGAGAGAGTGTGCACCTCAGTGGAGTGGAGATATATGGGTGGTTCTTAACATCGAGGTCATTAGAGCCGATGAGGACGAAGTGAGGTGAGTGTGGAGCAACGCCGGACGCAAAGACGGGGGAAACGGGAGATCCCCGAGAAAACCCGCCAACCTGCGCCACCATCCGGCACGATTCCCACATGCGAAAATCCGGGAGCAACCCCACCGGGAATCGAACCCTTTTCACTTAGGTGGGAGGCAAGTAGTCTAACCACTACACCACCGCGACCCCTGTGCACCTTAGTGGCCATACTTACCGTCTGTGGGCGGCCATCATTATTGCACATGCAGGTTTCCGCTCACCATTTTTCAATTCCACAACCTAAAGCCACTGTCACACTGTAAAATTTTCGCCTTCAAATATATTTGACAGTAAAATTTGAAAACGAAATACGACAATCTATTTTTTCCAGTCCACAAATTGGATGGAATAATCAGGAATGTATTTGAGGATAGGTATGTCACTATAAATAATTTTTTCTGTTAAGATCGTGTCTTAAATTTCATTTTTAAATCATTTCAAAACTGGGATACTGCTTTTAAGTTTCTATGCAGTGCACTACAGGAAAAATTTGATGTATTTTCAATTCTTTAATTAATTTAAATTTTATTCGTGAGAGATATTGCGTGCAGAATGAAATTTGATGCCTGTGAATTCTTAATATTATTATGAATGAATCACTTCAAATAACATCCGAGTTCAAAGACCTTTTATAAAAATTAATTAACTTTATTAATCTAATTTCGTTCCCAGCAATTGTCCGCTATTTTTAAGTTTCGTTATGACATGCAAGACTCTGATTGGCTTTTCCTGTCAAACATCAAAACATTTTTTGAATCCGTCTGATTTTCAAAATATTTTATCGTTACTAGAGCCATACGACTTTATCAGAAAAATATGGCAGCGATAATGACGCTTCTGTGACGTCAGAACAAACCAATTTTATATGACCAATCTCATTTGAAACATTTTAACGGAAACATTTTCCAGTGCGATCGGGCCTTAAGGAAGCATCCTACTTGGAGATTTTTTAGTACGTTTTGGCAGGGAAGTGCGGGAGCGATAAGGGCGACACTCATAGGCGCGCATAGTGCCCCCTCACTCTTACGTGCAAGGCTCTGAACTGGCGTGCATTGTTTCTGTCGCGCTGCGTGTACCTATGGGACTTTAAGCGGCGACCCTATCGTTTTATTGGTGGGAAGTCTGCAGCGAGGTTCAATGCAGGTCCCTTTAATAGTTTCCCATGTTTCCGACCAGTATATTGTGAGATGCAGCAGTGTGAGAAGGCGGTTATTAGCCATGTTGCAGGGCTCCTGAGTAGTATTAATAATGTGCACCTTGTATTGAGAGTATTATACGCACCTCGTACGAAGTGTGTTTTCTATTCGTACTTTGGTATAATGGGGACACGTTTAGTGATTTGTAAAAAAAAAAATACGGATTTATAACACTCTACAAAGCAATTCAAGCGACAGGCATGCTGCTCAGTTAACAGAACCACGTAAACTAAACTAGGATAGTACTTTAATATAGACTGTGCATGGTAAACCGAGCACTTTTGAAAGATATGCTTAAGAACTATAGTGTATTCACAGTAACTTTGAACTATTTCAATCAAACCTTTGGAACATGACTCCATGAGTGAGGCGTTTGGTTGTTTCATTAATATGTCTTGTTCGAAACTTCTGTAAACATAAAAGTATCTTATTTGTTGTCAAATTACAAAGTAAAAATATTTAGATTATATTTTATAATNCAAAAGACACAAATCTGTAATTTATTCCTTAATTTAAAATGTATGGCAATTAGACCGCGGCGATAACTGCACAGTCAATTCTAACAGATGGAATCAGTTCTATTTTTTAACGAGAGAGAGTGCACCTCAGTGGAGTGGAGATATATGGGTGGTTCTTAACATCGAGGTCATTAGAGCCGATGAGGACGAAGTGAGGTGAGTGTGGAGCAACGCCGGACGCAAAGACGGGGGAAACGGGAGATCCCCGAGAAAACCCGCCAACCTGCGCCACCATCCGGCACGATTCCCACATGCGAAAATCCGGGAGCAACCCCACCGGGAATCGAACCCTTTTCACTTAGGTGGGAGGCAAGTAGTCTAACCACTACATCACCGCGACCCCTGTGCACCTTAGTGGCCATACTTACCGTCTGTGGGCGGCCATCATTATTGCACATGCAGGTTTCCGCTCACCATTTTTCAATTCCACAACCTAAAGCCACTGTCACACTGTAAAATTTTCGCCTTCAAATATATTTGACAGTAAAATTTGAAAACGAAATACGACAATCTATTTTTTCCAGTCCACAAATTGGATGGAATAATCAGGAATGTATTTGAGGATAGGTATGTCACTATAAATAATTTTTTCTGGTAAGATCGTGTCTTAAATTTCATTTTAAAATCATTTCAAAACTGGGATACTGCTTTTAAGTTTCTATGCAGTGCACTGCAGGAAAAATTTGATTTATTTTCAATTCTTTAATTAATTTAAATTTTATTCGTGAGAGATATTGCGTGCAGAATGAAATTTGATGCCTGTGAATTCTTAATATTATTATGAATGAATCACTTCAAATAGTATCCGAGTTCAAAGACCTTTTATAAAAATTAATTAACTTTATTAATCTTATTTCGTTCCCAGCAATTGTCCGCTATTTTTAAGTTTCGTTATGACATGCAAGACTCTGATTGGCTTTTCCTGTCAAACATCAAAACATTTTTTGAATCCGTCTAATTTTCAAAATATTTTATCGATACTAGAGCCATACGACTTTATCAGAAAAATATGGCAGCGATAATGACGCTTCTGTGACGTCAGAACAAACAAATTTTATATGACCAATCTCATTTGAAACATTTTAACGGAAAAATTTGCCAGTGCGATCGGGCCTTAAGGAAGCATCCTACTTGGAGATTTTTTAGTACGTTTTGGCAGGGAAGCGCGGGAGCGATAAGGGCGACACTCATTGGCGCGCATAGTGCCCCCTCACTCTTACGTGCAAGGCTCTGAACTGGTGTGCATTGTTTCCGTCGCGCTGCGTCTACCTATGGGACTTTAAGCGGCGACCCTATCGTTTTATTGGTGGGAAGTCTGCAGCGAGGTTCAATGCAGGTCCCTTTAATAGTTTCCCATGTTTCCGACCAGTATATTGTGAGATGCAGCAGTGTGAGAAGGCGGTTATTAGCCATGTTGCAGGGCTCCTGAGTAGTATTAATAATGTGCACCTTGTATTGAGAGTATTATACGCACCTCGTACGAAGTGTGTTTTCTATTCGTACTTTGGTATAATGGGGACACGTTTAGTGATTTGTAAAAAAAAAATACGGATTTAAAACACTCTACAAAGCAATTCAAGCGACAGGCATACTGCCCCCTTAACATAACCACGTAAACTAAACTAGGATAGTACTTTAATATAGACTGTGCATGGTAAACCGAGCACTTTTGAAAGATATACTTAAGAACTATAGTGTATTCACAGTAACTTTGAACTATTTCAATCAAACCTTTGGAACATCACTCCATGAGTGAGGCGTTTGGTTGTTTCATAAATATGTCTTGTTCCAAACTTCTGTAAACATAAAAGTATCTTATTTGTTGTCAAATTACAAAGTAAAAATATTTAGATTATATTTTATAATNAAACTTCTGTAAACATAAAAGTATCTTATTTGTTGTCAAATTACAAAGTAAAAATATTTAGATTATATTTTATAATATTTCGTTTAAAATTAATTAATGTATAAAAACAGATACAAAATGGGTGTGTTGGTAATTCCCACTAAATAATCATCTTCATGCAAAATACCGTTAAAATGTGTGCATAGGAATGAGATGCATTGTCAATTTGGTGAAATTTCCTAGACTTGGTTTAGCATTGTTCAGGTAATACGGTGGAATAGCCTAAATGTATATATTTAGAAAGATTTCATAAAAGTATCTCGTGACCATGATTGGACTATTACTGCATGTACATTGTAAATTCAAAATCTTGGCTTTCGGGTGGTAGCCACGCCATTGTCGTTTTCCTTCACGACTTTTCGGAAGACATTGCAGCCTCCATATTCAGTGCAAAGTATCAGCAGCGATATGTGTTATCTGACAGTTATCACTGCTGATACTTCACCCTGAAGACATTGCAGTCTCCATCTTCAGGGCACGTTAGCAACAGTGATATGTGTTACCTGGCAGTTATCGCTGCTGATAGTTATCGCTGCTGATACTTCGTCCTGAAGACATTGCAGCCTCCATATTCAGGTGAGGTATCAGCAGCGATATGTGTTGCATGACAGTTATCGCTGCTGATACTTTGCCCTGAAGTCGGAGGCTCTAATGTCTTCCGAAACATCGGGGAAGAAAACGACAATGACGTGGCTACTACTCGGAGGCCAAGATTTTGCAGACAACGGCCGCGAAAGCTTACGNCGGGGAAGAAAACGACAATGACGTGGCTACTACTCGGAGGCCAAGATTTTGCAGACAACGGCCGCGAAAGCTTACGGAATTGATTAATACACATTGTGTATTCTTCAGCCGTACGCAAATTTCACGTTGTTGTGGGCGTAATCACTTTATTCATGCATTGGTCAAGCAAAACCACGAAATAATTTAAAAAGTAAATATTTTTTCAAATATTTGCTAATTATTATACTTGTATGCATTAATAAAACAGAAAGTGAGATAAATAACATCAACATTGAATTCAGTTCTACAAACACTTTTAGTTCAACGTTAACACATGGCAGTATTCCCTCTCCTCTATTACCAACTTTAGTATGCGGA
This sequence comes from Clitarchus hookeri, assembly GCA_002778355.1. Taxonomy (NCBI): domain Eukaryota; kingdom Metazoa; phylum Arthropoda; class Insecta; order Phasmatodea; family Phasmatidae; genus Clitarchus; species Clitarchus hookeri. Next base: position 39,937 of record NQII01003304.1, read on the forward strand.
TGCCAGTCAGCGAACCCGTTACAAAACATGCAGATAGTAGCAGTGACATTTTACCATGTTTGATCAAGTAACTGTGAAAAGCCTATATGTAATTGTACAGATCAAACTAGCGTAAACTTAATTCTAATACTACACTCTAAATCTGAACCAGTGAGAGAACTTCACTGTTAAAATCAGTTAGCAGCGCCTGGCTTATTCTATAGTCACTTCAGTGAATGCAACCAATGAATTAAAGGAAAATGTCAGTTTTCCTTCACTTACTGATGCAGTGACATTTTTTACTTATTCACCAACCATTTCATTCACTGTTTTTCAGTAAATTTTTTTTACTGATGGATTAGTTAAACAACGCGTATCACATGAAATAACAACGTATAAAATAATAAAATCTATTAAAAATATATATTAAATCTGAGTTTCGGTTTTTATAATACCATTTTACGAGGCAACATTTCGTTTTCATTTAATCATCCTAACGCTCGGCTTGAAGGTTTAAACTGCGTTAAATGTGGTAGAGTAACTAACTGCACTCGTACTTCGTTTTAACAATCTTAATGTTACCAGTTAAAACAAAAACGAAAAGAAAGGACATACAACTTAAAGCCACATATTTTCGACGATGAAATATAATACACATATTTTACATCTTTTAATCGACTTCCGCATGGGGGTATGGTTGATAAGAAAACGGCCTAGAAACGGTGCAGTGTTTCTTAAAATCTGTGACTCCACGATTATTTTTTTTAAATTTGACTAAATTACGTGAAATTGCACAATATAAACGGTACTATCGGAAATATGTTTATTTATCATAATTATTGGGCTCTGTTCGTTAAAAAAACAATATTTCATTTACCGCACGCACGTTGGCCTTCGGTTATCCAAACAGCGGAATTGTGTCACTGAAACAACTAGTGGGTTTCCACTAATTCTAAGAGAAGTCACTTTCACTGATTTGAGTAGTTGGATTCCACTGCGAATCAGTGGTTTTCCACCGATAAGAATTAAGAATGTAGTCGAAGAAGTGTTTTTTTGCATTTGAAACTAACCTATGATACTAGGTGAGTAAGCTTCAGCCTAGCCTACTTTTGTTTGCAGGCTCTCTACTATGTTCCTCGCAGACTTTACACGCACGCGTGCATGTTAGGCGACATATACAACTTCCAGCACTCTGTTATGTCTCCCGCCGACCTGGAGCTTTCTTCCGCGTTCGAGGCCGAAAGGCGCGGGAGCGATAAGGGCGACACTGCCTCACGCATCAAGTGCGCCATCGCCGCTAAGCGCAAGGCTCTGAACTGACGTGCAGTGTTCTCGTCGTACTGCGTTTACCCATGAGACTTTCAGAGGCGGCCCTATTATCTTATTGCTGTAAAGTCTGTGGGAAGGTTCAACGCAGCGTTATTGGGTAGTTTTTGTATGTATCTGACTAGTATATTTTGAGATACAACCAGGGCTGGACTTAGAGACCCAGGGCTCCAAGGCAATTACAGAGTCCGGGTCCACTTTTTGGTAATTTAACAAAATAACCTGTTTTATTTTATATTTGATTAACGCTTTCTAATTTAGAAAATAGACAATACAAGCAGACCTAGACATTTAATAATAAAATACCAAATATATTTTTTATTCATTATTATTATTATTATCAAACATAGGAAACACACATAATTGGCGATGTAAAGATTACGTGCTAGAAATTGGATAGACTGAATTTCTAAAAAAATCTACAGTAAATATCAAAAGAATCTTTAAATTGTCGCGTGCCGGTTTAGGGATTATAGCACGACATCGGCGCACATCCATCACCCCCTCACACCACCCCCGCCTAGCGCACTTCGCTGGCGCCTACGAGACGGCACGTGGGACCACAGGCAGGTGGAAAATTCCGGAGCTGAAGCGTAGGCCTTCCCCCTTCACCCCCTTCACCACGGACACCTCTCGCCCACCGCGAGATCTGTGGAGTGCAGGGCTTTTTCGAGTTATCAGCAAATTATCACGTGTAGTTCGCCTGAACGCAGAAAATACGCACCACGGAAGAAATACTGACGAGCTGTATTGGTGCCGAGGTATTACCCCCGCCCCTCCCCTCCTTTCCAACCCTACAAGGCGCCACGTGCCGACAATTAAGCGAGAACACGTGTGGTGGAAGGCTTTGTTCGGAGCTCTTCCACCTCACCCCCTCACACCTCCTTCCCTCCCCTAAAATGCGCCACGTGCCGCCGATTCAGGGCAGCGGCTGGCGTGTATAAAAACCCCTTTCCAAGAGTGGAGGGGGTCAGTCGATTACTACCGCCCGTCAGTCAGTAATATCNATATACGAGACAATATATTCGTACTTCAAAATACAACAGTAATAGTCTACCTCATTACAATACCCACAACCTCCACGCACCTTATAGTCGGTGCCTGGGGGACATTAACTCTGACCATATAAGCCGCCATGTCTTCTACAGTGGCGGTACCTGCGTCATCGTTAAAATTAATAAGAAATATTTTTTTTGTTTATGTAGACTTTTCCCGAACTTCAAGTAGACTAAATTCCATCAATAATACACAAGAAATGCTTCCTATATCGTCAAAAATTCGAAATTAACAAAAATGAAAAACTTTTAGACCATATTTGTCCACTGGGCTAGACTTCCCTTAGACTAAATTGCTAGATCTATGCTAGATCAAGGATAGAACAATTATTTGTTTACACGGGTGAATAAAATTATCCAATTTTGCCTACTGTAATAATAAATAGCGCTGTCTTGTCCTGTGTCCTCTATTAATTTAATTAATGTGGTATATTTGTACTTTCCTATTTGATTTTCTTGATAAATAAAATAAAACAAAACCGTTTGTCCCCTGGCCAGGGCCCCCCGAGGCTAGTGCCCCAGGAAGTTGTTCGCCTAGGCGAAAGTCCGGCACTGGATACAACGCTTCGAAAAAGCCGTTTTTAGTCATTTTTGAGTGCCAATGTGTTTCTAATGTGAGTGAAGTCTTGAAAGCACTCAACAGCCCTCGTCTGAAGTTGTTCTTTTCGTTGATCAACACATTGCACGCACGTCTAATACTTTCGCAGGAGAATGTGAATTACTAACACCCTGTAGCGCAGCTCAGGCGTCAGGCAGACGAGGGTCTTAAAAAACAAACATTGTTCAGTGTCTCATTCCACACACTGCAAAAAATAAATCTCTGACTGCCACAAAGTGTTTTGTCGGTATTCAAACTGCCAAACGTTTCTTTGGTTGCAAACACAAAATAAACTTTTAGTGGCCTCAAAAGTTTTAGCAGCGACAATTAAAAAATTTCTCTACCCACAAAAAAATTAACGTTTGAAAAACTACCCCATGCATGACGTGTTTGGTTGTTTTATAAAAATGTCGGGTTTATAAGTGTTTTATAGCAGTAGTAACATTTTTGGTTAAATGGAAATTTAAATTACACGTCTTTATCTATAAACTATAATATTTCATTTATAATGAATATGAATAAAAACAGAGAGAAAATATGTGTGTTGGTAATGCCTAGTACGAAATAGTTCATATGCATGATATTATTACATCGAGTGCGCACTATTGCGATGCGCTGTCCTTTGGTATGACTTTGTTAAGCTTTGTTTGCACGAGGCGGAGGAATATCCTGGATATAGAACCTAAGCAGGGCTCCAGAAAAGTCAGACGTAACCGTGAATGGATTATACCAACAAAACTCCTTGTGGCATCCAGAAAATACTTTTATCAGTGCAAAACTACGATGATGCGTAGCAATGCATAATTCTCATTAGGATGTATTATTCATTTTTAATTTTGAAGAGCTTCCATTATTTTTCAGAGTATTTCCCTGCAGTACTCCAACAAAAACTGCAAATACATTTCCCTCGTTTCAGAATGAATACCTGCAGTCCAATAGTAACGGTCTTCACGCGCAAACATTTTCTTAATAAAATTTCCGACGTAGAAAAATAAATAAATAGCGTAAAACAAGAATGCTTATATTGTGTGAGTTCATTGTTGGTTAAATGTGCAAGGCGTACCGAATCCGTTCTGCGTTTAGCTTACATTCGAAAATGCGAAGAACACAAGTACATTTAATTTGAAATTCCCACTTAATATTTATTACTGGACACAAACTGTCCGCCTGAATTTTAGTAAAAGCTTATAATTAATTTCAGAATAGTATTGTAGGGTTTAGTAGTGAATATTTTAATTTTTTGTGTAGTTACAGACTACAGATAACTGTCTTCTTTGGGTCTGAAATATTGTAGCGCTCATTCAAACCAAACTTACATAACAATTTTTTTAAGGGTGGGGGGCGTTTATTTTATATTCATGCTCTTCCATAGCAAAGGTTTTGTATCTGAGATTATTATAATTATAATACCGCGCCGTCAAAAATGTTAATGACCGTAACGCTTTCCTAGGCGATGTGTGTGTTAAAATCAGTGAAGAGGAGAAACTGTAAGTATAGTCGAATGTAAGCAGGGCTTTCCCATTGTAACATTACCCTGCTTTGCTTACACGATCGCCTATACCGTGTGGCGAGTTGCGTTGACTGCTTGTCATCAGGAGGATTTGTGTTCGGTTCCCGCCAAAAACACTTGCAATTTTCCAAGTGTTCCATGAGCCTGGCTTATCACAGTACTGCGCAAAGCAAATACGAAAAACTGCACAGCCATCTTGACTAAGATCTGTCCACGATAAATTCAGTACTGCACTACTGAAACTCGACCTTTGAAAAAATATCTCCCTCAAACAGAATTTAAAACTGACATTTGATTGGTTGATTAGCATTACTTTCTATCCATACAATTTTATGTAGACTCGTCAAGTACAATAAATAAACAAGTTTAATTTACCGCAAGTACCATCAACTAATACTTTAACACATTGCGAGCTGCTTACAGTTGAAATGCTGTTTCAGTCACCCTTGTTGAATTCTCTGCAACATATTTTCGTTTATTTCATTTTTAAATCCCAAAAACACTAATATTGTCAATTTAACACGCCATGACGCAAATATGCTTTCTTAAACACATTTCAACTTAAGAAAGAATACTTGCAACCAATGTCAAGAAGCTGAGCGGTAATTCGTGCATTACTGCTGGTGGCTTAGTGCGGGCTAAAGTACACTCTGTAATGCAGCTTCCCACTTACTTTGCGACGGATCAATAAACATATTCCTGGCCTCATTAGAATGCACGTTTATGGTTCGACGTATGGGAAATACAGAAGTCGAAGAAGCAAAGGTGTGAACCCCGAGGGTAGCTGTGTGCTCTATCTTAAGTACACTATAACTGGTGTGTGTTAAGTGTATTCTATATGCCNTTGAACGGTAATTCGTGCATTACTGCTGGTGGCTTAGTACCGGCTAAAGTACACACTGTAATGCAGCTTCCCACTTATTTGGCGACGGATCAATAAACATATTCCTGACCTCATTAGAATGCACGTTTATGGTTCGACGTATGGGAAATACAGAAGTCGAAGAAGCAAAGGTGTAAACCCCGAGGGTAGCTGTGTGCTCTATCTTAAGTACACTATAACTGGTGTGTGTTAAGTGTATTCTATATGACATAGTATTAATGATTTTCTCTTTTGCCGTTACCATGGTTTGATGGCGTATCACACTAACAGCACCAAAGTTATAAAATGGATGTTTAGACTGGGCCATTATAATTTTACACAGAAATGTGAAGATAAATGCTGGCTCCGGGCCGGGCCGGAATGGCCACACAGCTAGGATGACACGGTTCACATTCCTAGCCAATCAGTGAACGTCTGAAGTATTGTTCTGTTGGTTCCACTTTGTGTTGAACGACGTACCATTGTCTCATTTTATGGGTGGCGCAAGCTTAGAGCTTGTAGTACAACAATGTTATCGCTCAGCAAAACCAACTAATCGTACAGTAGTTTATTGTTTCTTGGTTCTTAGCGACAATAAATAGAGACCTGAAAAATTCGCTGTTTCATTTCAGGACAAGCTAGAATTAAAAACCTCGTAGATTTCTATTGCTTATTCTGTTGGCCCACCCGTTAGTTTACACCTCCTGGGCAACTCTGAGCCAATAACAAACACACAATAATATGCAGACCTAGTCATCGTCTTCCGCTGACACAACAAGCAACCAATGAACAGTGATATTTGCATTATTTTACATACGACAACGGAATATAGCCTACATGTCATTGAACTCGCGAATTTTTCAGGTCTCTGACAATAAATAATAAATAGGGCCAGCTGTTTTTCGTGAAGATATTTCCGCACTTGCTAGATATCAATACCCCATGGGCGAACCAGCAGTATCCTGTTGCTTATTGGCGGCGTATGTCTGTGACTACGCAATTTCTTTCTTGGCTGAATTATCAGAATTACGTTACTCCAACACCCCACGTCTGTGATTCGCGGGGGAGACACCTAAGAGACGTGCGAGTTACAATCATCCAACCACGATACAGGATCTGAACTAACGTGTTTTGAAGTACAGCTAGTCGTGGAATCTTTTCGCGAACAACAGGCGACCCTAATAATAAAATGATTATGGCTATGAAAATGAGGAAATATTTACACAATAGCATCGTGACAGAGTTGCATCAAAATACTTGGTTTTACGTCGTTGGTGATCGCAGAAGGTATTCTGGCTTTCTCTTTCTACTGAGTAAAGAGTAAGCAGTTTATTAACAGGTGTGATGGGTGAAAGTGATGATGATGTGTTGAAATAGCCACGAGGAACACACCAAATTGGCTGAAAGTATGATCAAATGAAAGTTTCGAAACAACCCATTGAACTGTGAAATCCTTATCAGCAAGATATTAAATCTCAATTTTTTTAAAGTGTTGCGTACTCTGCTTTAACGTAATTAGAATTCACGAAAAAAAAATTAAAGACAATTGACGTCCCCCTCATTAGAAAAAACAGTAGATTCAAAAGTTATGGATTATGTTTAAGCAGTATTTAAAACTTAAAAGGAAATATATAAAAAACAAGAAAGAGAGACAAATGCTGATAGTTCATATCTTTCCTCCGGTACTCAGATTACAGTCTGCTGAATAATCATTTTTGTTCAAATGAGATTTCTTTTTACAGTACGTGTTTATTGTATATAACTTCAACTCCCCAACAATGCAACAGTACACTTAATAAAAATAGACGAGAAAAATTCTACAACAAAATATATTTACTGACATAAATATTATACAAGTTTTTGGATCTCAGAAAATTAACCAACTTTTTTACATAAATAGAAAACAAATTCGTTACAAGAATAATGAGCTACGTTCGAGCAGTGGAACAAATTTGTGAACCTTATACATGGTAACTTGAACACATATAATTACGACTCCTAACTGCATTTGTTTCAAAGCTGGCACTTTCCCAACACTTCAAAATCCAGAGTTCACGTAAAAAGTGCTAATTGGGAGGAGAAGTGCACCCTACTTCGCTTTTGTTTTTGTGTTAGTGCTCTAGAAGCGCAGCAAAAGTCAGTTGCAACTATGGACTTTTTTTTTTTAACAAGACCAGCTTTGCAATCATTGTAAAGAAAGAATGAAACGATAAAATTTTGTAAATAAATATTTCATTATTTTTAAAAAACAATAAAGCAAGCAGGCTTTATTTTAGATAAATTATCCTGGGAAACTTTTTACAAATAAGAAATTACAAAGTCCCTGCTATTAAAAAACGACAGGATTAATAAGAATCCGATTACAAACACACACGATATTTGCCTAAGATTTGTATTAACTGGTAAAATAAATGTATTAAACAGTTGATCATGGAATACGTAATACACACGTACTTATTTTTGTGAAGTCGAACATGCAGTGGTGAATGGGCGAATAATGACCTTTAACAACATGTTACAGAGACTGCCGCTATCGGCAAAAACACTGAGAACTACACTAATATCTGCGAAGTTGGCGGAGTTTGAGAAGCAACCGTCTCCAGTCCAACTCGAATTATAAAAGTATTTGTGCTTTAAAATATTCTATTGACGTAACATGTGTGAAGTTGTGATTTTAATTCTGGAAGATTGTCACATTTCGTAACAAATTAGTATAGAGTGAAACGTAAAACTCCTTACTTGAACCCCAACACCATGCAAGTTTCAAGCAGTGCTTATGTGCTGTGAAAGTTATGAAAGTAAACAATGACGAAACTAATTGAGTATAACCGTAACTTCCCTTGGTATTAACAATATGGATATAAACATTACAAATATAATATTATAAATGCACCAATAACAAGTAGACTTACTTGAATTTCATACATACACATTACAAAAAAAATTGTTCAGAACTGAATTTTGCAGCACGATGGTCTTAAGAAATATTTCAAAATTCTTTAATGTTACTGGTACAAACCTCCAGATCTTATTTATCAAACGATGGTATACAATAAAAAATCTACATCTGTAATTTCAAACGAATATTTAAGAAAACTTTATTTTAATACTAACAGGAGAGCGTACCGCACTTATTAATTTTTACATAAGAAATTTATCATCTATATATCTCACAGTTCTAACTTGAAGGCAGTTCTGCTCACTCCACTTAGTATTCAAATATTTAAACATCATCTACAGCTCTTATTTCAACAATAATTATTAATCACATATTTTCATACATATCTCTCTCAATCGCGATGTAATTCAACAATTCTTTCAAATGTTTTGGAAATCATCTCGAACGAAAACAATGACCTACAACCCTCTCTCTCTCTCTCTTCCAACACATGTTCTGTACTCGCAGCATTTGACTGTGTCACAATCCATGACTAGTTAATAATTTTTTTTTTACATAATCAAGAGTTTGTTACGTTATCTATGCTGTCGCCACTTCACTTAGAGAGCCGCTGGTTGCTGCTATGTTGCCGAAGTGCCACGGCTGCAATGGAGACGTTGCGGCGCTATCTTGAAACTTGGCAACACAGGACGAACAGCAGCAGGACCAATGGCAGCGGAGTCGAGCACGGCGAGCACTTGTTTGGTGACGTCACTGCAACAAGAGAATAACGATATCGTCGATCACTTGTCTGCACACTGACAGAGTGTAACTTAACTATTGTAGCAAACTTCTGGAAGTGATTACTGGCATGAAGACAAGCAAATAAATGTCGTGTGGGGAGTGCACCCAGGGCAAGGCAACACCCTCAGAGTGGGACTCCAGTGGGACCCGTAGGTGACCGTCATCCCCAGGCATGACAGAAATGAGACCCTAGAATGGAGTAACGCTGGAATGCAAGGGCGGGGGAAACGGGAGTACCTCAAGAAATCCCGCCGGCAAGCGGCATCATTCAGCACGATTCCAACATGTAAAAATCCGGGAGTGAACCCGCCGGGGAACGAACCCGGATGGCCGTGGTGGGAGGCGAGCGCCCTGGACACTACGCCACCGCTGCCCCTATCAAGACAAGCAAAAAGCAACCCACGAAAAAAAATGCCCTACAAAGCGTTGTTATTGAGTTACATTGAGAATTCACATTGTCAATTTCACAGCGTCTTGACCTTGAGTTAAGAATAACGTTGGGGTGACTACATGCAAATTCAACAGATAAACTTCGGTTGCAATTTTTACAGGAAAAAAATCATACAGAAAATTGGGCAAATAGGCTCGTCGCGGTTTATTGAGAAAGCATTAATTTACATCTACCTCTATCCCCATTTCATACTCATTCACCTTATGAAAAGTAGTCATTGTCAAGTGCTTGATGAAGTAATCCATTTGTCCATCAAATGAGTTCGTGAAATTTTCACGAACGTAAATCTCCCACTAATATGAGGATACTTACAATCAATGTGCATGAGAAAGACTTCAAATACAATAAATTTACTGAAAACAAATGTAAACATTACACATTCAATATGAAATTAAGAGAGCGAGCCACTTCTTCGTTTGTGTCAACATTACAACAGGATGTTCACGATTAATTAAGAAGTGTTGGTAGCCATGATTAGCATATATTTAGCTTCTCATGTCTTCGTATGTAAAATGAGCACTGCCATGGCCATATATCTATACTCGAGCGCCGTATAGTTGAAAACATGAAGTTGTTAGGAAAGTTAAATTATCAATAACCTGCTCACTACTACACTAATGTGTATAAAACCATAAATACTAACTTCACTCGACATAAGTGTTAACATTTCACTCGCAATACAATGCGAGTTCTTAACTATTTTCATTAATTTGCTACCACCCCAAGTAGGCGCCTGCTGACAAGGATTTTCTTTATAAAGAGTGTTTCCAAAGTGCTGACTTTATCATCGTGAACACCCATTAGAAGCAGACCAAGCAGTGTGTTATTTGAAATACTCGTGTATGCAGTTAATGGCAGGGAACTATTCCCTAAGTTGGTTTAAATAGTGTACAGTTAACAGTAGAATCAACAATACATAAACTACATATAAATGTAGGTATGAAACTTCGGTCTAAATAAATTTCTAAATGAAGTACCCAGTATTGTTTATCAACTAAAAATTAATTACTTGAAAAATCATTTACCGAATATTTCTTGCAACATTACACAGCGATACATTTTACTTTTACAACACTCTGTTTAATGAAAAATGAAAAATGGTTTATTTATTTCCACGTGTGTGATACACATGAAGTGTACAGTAATTACTTGTCAAAAAAATTCAAAATTGATTTTGTACATTCCACAGTACTGTGTTGTTAATTTTACTCTTGTTTAATTGCAATTCTGAAAGTTCAATTTTTTTTGTAAAGTACATANCCACAGTACTGTGTTGTTAATTTTACTCTTGTTTAATTGCAATTCTGAAAGTTCAATTTTTTTTGTAAAGTACATAATTTTTTTTTAATTTGTAGTTTTATCGCAATCCCATTGCAAGTTGTTGCATAAAATAAGTTAGTGCACTGAGAGTGGTCATGATATGTGGTTGAAGATATGTGGTTGAACTAAAATATGCAACCGTTGCAAAACTTGCCGCTGTTGTAAACTATTTCTTGGAAAAAAAAAATACATTTTTGCAATCAAAATGTGCACAAAATTTCATGATGCGAGTGCACATTTTGATCTTCAAAGACGTCAGTATTAACTACATGTCGCTTTGCGTTAGTAGTTAACCTGTGTTCCTTCTGGAACAGGAATCATGCNCCACAGTACTGTGTTGTTAATTTTACTCTTGTTTAATTGCAATTCTGAAAGTTCAATTTTTTTTGTAAAGTACATTATTTTTTTTAATTTGTAGTTTTATCGCAATCCCATTGCAAGTTGTTGCATAAAATAAGTTAGTGCACTGAGAGTGGTCATGATATGTGGTTGAAGATATGTGGTTGAACAAAAATATGCAACCGTTGCAAAACTTGCCGCTGTTGTAAACTATTTCTTGGAAAAAAAAATACATTTTTGCAATCAAAATGTGCACAAAATTTCATGATGCGAGTGCACATTTTGATCTACAAAGACGTCAGTATTAACTACATGTCGCTTTGCGTTAGTAGTTAACCTGTGTTCCTTCTGGAACAGGAATCATGCATCAGGAACCAGGAGTCACAAGCCATCTCGGTTGTCGGGACGGCCTCGGNCATCAGGAACCAGGAGTCACAAGCCATCTCGGTTGTCGGGACGGCCTCGGGCGGCCATGATATCGACACAATTGCCTTTTTCAGCCCAAAAGTTTCATCCAAAATGATTTGTTTCCCCAAAAATCACTTTTTTTTCTAAAATTTTCAAAAAAAACAATGGAAAAACGACGAAAGCGAATTTGAAGCTTCTCGAAGAAAAAGCGGAAAAATCGTCAGCCAAGAAAAATGAGTCACTTAATCCTCAGAGCAGTAGAGGAGGATTCTAGGCTCCAAGCCATGTTCAGCAGACCAGGGAGGATCAGCGGGCTTGGCCTCTGCATAGACTGTCATCCTGCACCTACCAAGTCCACACCCCGCTACCTCCACCCCTTCCCCTCTCCGAGTCACTCTCTGCACCACACTCAACCTCTTCCCAACCCATCGCAATTATTATAAGAAAAAAAATCTATAAAACTCTGATTAATCGAGAAACAAATAATACTAGCCTCACACTCATCCCACTACCCTAACCAATGCTCCACCCCACCCCCCCTCCGTTCCTCAAAAACAATCATAAACATTTGCTAATAATGAAATAAAATCGATAACAATTTCTCAAAAATCGTGAATCATATAATTTTACCTCACGCTCCCCTTCTGGCTCATCTCGCCAACCTAACCAACACACCCACCCCTCACTATCATCCCTCCAATCATTAAAAAAATCGAGAAAAATACCTAATAAAACTCAAAAAATTCCAACAAAATCTAGAAACATTCAGCGTTACCCTCATACGACGCCACCCTAACCAATCCCTCCCCAATCTCNACATTCCCGTCATAAAAAATCGAGAAAACAATTGTAAAATTCGAAAGACACTAATAAAAGTTTCCGAACATATTACATCACCCATGCAGGATGATGAAGACCTTAACCTCAATGACATTTGAATTGATAAACCGGAAAAAATGTAAATTTTTCGGAAGAAACTAAAAATGTTTAGGAACGTATTACACCACTGACTTCGACATCCATGCTGGATGCCGGTCGCCTAGACCTTGACCTCAATTACCTTGAAAATAAAATCGAGAAAAAATGGTAAATAAATGTAAAGAAATTAATACAAGTTTAGGAGCATATTGCATCGCTGACTCCGACACCTATGTTGAATGCCGATGGCATTGACACTGACCCAATAACCTTAAACTCAAAAAATCAAGAAATTTAAAAAAAAATTAAAAGAAACCAATAAAAGTTTAGGAGCATATGAAATCGCTGACTCCGACAGCTATGTTGCATATAAGTGACCTTGACGTTTACTTAAATTACATCGATTTCAACAAACCGAGAAAAGTTGCAAAAAATTGAAACAAACTAATAAAAACTTAGGAACATACTACATTACTAACTCCGACACCCATGTTTTATGCAGGTGGCCTTGACCTTAACCCCAATGACCTGAAATATGTAAAATCTAATAAATTAAAAAACATCGCAATACTACAAAACGGAATTTTTCTAACTTTGTGAGTGAATATTTAACTTAATGGCGGATTTCTGTTGAGATACATAAAAATCCGTAAATTTGTATACGTAATTGGGGCTCCACGTATTACATAAAATGTATGTATCAGTCTTGCAAAATACTTGCTCTCAAAGTTGGCAGCAACAGTTACCAAGGATTGTGCTCATTTCAGCCTTCCTATGTTGGTTTTAAAAAATCAGCGAACTTTAATTAACGTAACGTATCTGGAGTTCATTTATGTACCACACGCTCCCAATAACCCAGCTTTCGATAAGAAGTTAAGCTATAACCAAAAAGTTTTGTGCACCTGACATCTATTGTAACGCAATTTAATCCTAACATTTTGTTGGCTTATTTTGGCAAGAAGAAGATGACAGTGCGGTACTGTCTCCCCGCCACTGCGTGGCCGGGTGGAGTAACGGGCCACGAGGTCATCAGTCCACCGGACTAACAATCTGTGTGAGGCCATAATTCTCCGAATTGGACGAAATTACTTGGAGCTGCCCTCGGAGTCCGAACAGCTTATTTTGAAAACTACCTGGTTTAGGGTAACAACGCAAGTAGTATAAGTATGTTCCTTCTGGCACAGGTATCATGCATCTGGAGCCAGGAGCTACCAGTCACCTCGGTTGTCGAGGTGGCCTGGGAAGGTCCTGTTATCGACAAAATTGCCTGTTCCACACCAAAAAATATCCAAAATTAATTATTTTTTCACAAGAAACTAACTTTTTTTTTTACAAAAAATTCCAATAAAATGGGAAAATATGTAAAGTGGATCCCTCGTGGACGGCTAAGAGGGAGAAGAGGGAAACAAGCCGGCCTGAGGCCTACTGACTCAGGCTAGTCAGGTCACAGCCCTGCAGATTTAACCTAGTTTAAGGACATTGGGACTTGTTAATCAAAAAGTGTAAGTGTAAACTTTGGGGACTTGCGTAAGTAAGCACAAAAGAGACTTGCGTATAGTGTAGTTGCAAATTTGTAGACACTTGTTTAGTGCTTGTATGGTGTGTGTGTGTAGACCCATAGTGTGGGTCCCGCAGCCGCGGGAACACCATGACGTCTCCAGGGAGCCCTCGGGTACAGCTGAATCTGGTCTTGCCTGAGGTACTTGACATTACAATGAGGAAAATCCAGAAGCTGAACGATCAGAAGGCATGGACGAATCTTCTCCCTCAGATGAGGAACCAGATTTAAAAGTGGCCACACGAAAGGCACAAGAGTTCACTCTCATGTTCTTGGCATTTATTCCATGCAATCTGTCAATCTCTTCCCAATCCAACGCAAAATAACTAGCACAAACTATAGTGTCCAATACTGAAAAAAAAAAATATGTGTTAGAGTCGTAATTTAGTGGCCAATTGGCAGATACGATTGATTTCTTTGGGTAGGGGAATACTTTTGTTATATAAGACCAATGATTAATTTGTTGAGGGCGGAGAGGGGTTTGGTGGTGAAGGGTTGAGCAAGGAAATGTGGTCTAATGTCATTTGTTACTCGATTTTTAAGAATTTCTTACTGGATGGAGAGGCGGAAATTGAAGGGTATGGGATTTTTTTGGTTGGGTTGAGAGGTTAACATTATGTTCCTCTTTTTAATTTATAATGTAGATTTTTAAATTTTTCTTGATTTTTTATGAATTGCAGGGCGGGGGTCTATTGGGGCCATGGCAAAGGCCACCACTATCTAACATGGGGTTGGAGTCAGTGGTATAATATGTTCGTCCATGTTTTTCTTGGTTTCCTGTACTAGCTCGAATTAAATGGCAGAATACGGTCAATTTTGTAGCACTGATTTATCTCACACACACTCTCCAACCACGGAACCTTTGACTCAGGATATGGCGAGAAGGTGGCAGTAACCTGTACTAAATGACTATACCAGCGTTCGCTTGATACAATTTTGAAACATGGAAACCCGAAATTAGGATGGCCGGGCCGGGAATCGAACCAAGGGTCCTCTGGAGTTCCAGTCTAAGAGTGACCATTGCCCCTCCCCGCAACAATTGAAAAAAAAAATTACCGTTGTCTTCCTCGCGGAATGTTGTTAGTAAGGGATATAGAACCTCGTAAAGATATCACTGAGAGGTGCTTTGGTTTAGAATAAATCTTAAATATTTGAAAAGGGATATCGCCAGGGTTTGTTATATTCTCATGCATGAGGATACTTGTANATCACTGAGAGGTGCTTTGGTTTAGAATAAATCTTAAATATTTGAAAAGGGATATCGCCAGGGTTTGTTATATTCTCATGCATGAGGATACTTGTATGATGAAAAAAAAATTATGNATTTGAAAAGGGATATCGCCAGGGTTTGTTATATTCTCATGCATGAGGATACTTGTATGATGAAAAAAAAATTATGACTGTCAAAAAATCGATCGCATTTCGTCGTTCTTTCCAGTGGTACGGGCGTCGTTTTCAAGAATGATTGATAACTATATGATAGTATAAATCTACGTATCACAGTATAAAAATCCTCACCTTGCAACACACCACTCGTGTGACTTAATGCAACATTTTCTGCATAAATCAAACTTTGTGTTTAAATGTTGTTAAGATTTGCTATTTTTATCTAGTTACCATTGATATCATGTCACGTAATTATGAAATATGCTTAATATAAAGAATGAAATTTGCACTTGAAGGGAGTTTATGCGTCAATTAATTATCATGTTAAGTGAAAATTTTAAATTTTTTAAAAATTATAAAACTAAACCAATTAAATTGANATGAGTCAATTAATTATCATGTTAAGTGAAAATTTTAAATTTTTTAAAAATTATAAAACTAAACCAATTAAATTGATGTATAATTTGCGTAAAATGTTTTTTGAAATCTTACAAACGACACGGGGAAATTTATTTTGAGTCCAACACTTAGTTTGCTTACAATATGGCTTTACCTATANGAAATCTTACAAACGACACGGGGAAATTTATTTTGAGTCCAACACTTAGTTTGCTTACAATATGGCTTTACCTATAGCTTTCATGAATTTTAAATTTATCCTAAAATATGATATGAATTTATGGACGAACCACATTATGAATTTCCACGAAATTCCTTTATGGTATTCTGGTAGCATGAAATAATATTCTTACGGATAACAAAATAATTTACATAAGTATCATTTTGAAATTTGTTTTATACATGATACAAAATAACAATTTTCGTAGTTCCGTGAAGTTTTGTTTTAAAACTTAACTTCCCACTTGCATTCACTTATATTGGACGTGTACTANGGTGAAGGGTTGAGCAAGGAAATGTGGTCTAATGTCATTTGTTACTCGATTTTTAAGAATTTCTTACTGGATGGATAGGCGGAAATTGAAGGGTATGGGATTTTTTTGGTTGGGTTGAGAGGTTAACATTATGTTCCTGTTTTTAATTTATAATGTAGATTTTTAAATTTTTCTTGATTTTTTATGAATTGCAGGGCGGGGGTCTATTGGGGCCATGGCAAAGGTCACCACTATCTAACATGGGGTTGGAGTCAGTGGTATAATATGTTCGTCCATGTTTTTCTTGGTTTCCTGTACTAGCTCGAATTAAATGGCAGAATACGGTCAATTTTGTAGCACTGATTTATCTCACACACACTCTCCAACCACGGAACCTTTGACTCAGGATATGGCGAGAAGGTGGCAGTAACCTGTACTAAATGACTATACCAGCGTTCGCTTGATACAATTTTGAAACATGGAAACCCGAAATTAGGATGGCCGGGCCGGGAATCGAACCAAGGGTCCTCTGGAGTTCCAGTCTAAGAGTGACCATTGCCCCTCCCCGCAACAATTGAAAAAAAAAATTACCGTTGTCTTCCTCGCGGAATGTTGTTAGTAAGGGATATAGAACCTCGTAAAGATGTCACTGAGAGGTGCTTTGGTTTAGAATAAATCTTAAACATTTGAAAAGGGATATCGCCAGGGTTTGTTATATTCTCATGCATGAGGATACTTGTATGATGAAAAAAAAATTATGACTGTCAAAAAATCGATCGCATTTCGTCGTTCTTTCCAGTGGTACGAGCGTCATTTTCAAGAATGATTGATAACTATATGATAGTATAAATCTACGTATCACAGTATAAAAATCCTCACCTTGCAACACACCACTCGTGTGACTTAATGCAACATTTTCTGCATAAATCAAACTTTGTGTTTAAATGTTGTTAAGATTTGCTATTTTTATCTAGTTACCATTGATATCATGTCACGTAATTATGAAATATGCTTAATATAAAGAATGAAATTTGCACTTGAAGGGAGTTTATGCGTCAATTAATTATCATGTTAAGTGAAAATTTTAAATTTTTTAAAAATTATAAAACTAAACCAATTAAATTGTTGTATAATTTGCGTAAAATGTTTTTCGAAATCTTACAAACGACACGGGGAAATTTATTTTGAGTCCAACACTTAGTTTGCTTACAATATGGCTTTACCTATAGCTTTCATGAATTTTAAATTTATCGTAAAATATGATATGAATTTATGGACGAACCACATTATGAATTTCCACGAAATTCCTTTATGGTATTCTGGTAGCATGAAATAATATTCTTACGGATAACAAAATAATTTACATAAGTATCATTTTGAAATTTGTTTTATACATGATACAAAATAACAATTTTCGTAGTTCCGTGAAGTTTTGTTTTAAAACTTAACTTCCCACTTGCATTCACTTATATTGGACGTGTACTATATACAATACCTCAATATATAAGAAACATTCTCTAAATATAGAATTGCGCAGTGATAATCTTTCGGACTCGCGTTCGGGAGGACTTAGGTTCGAATCCCAGTTGTTCGTGGTTTGCTGCTATNGCGCAGTGATAATCTTTCGGACTCGCGTTCGGGAGGACTTAGGTTCGAATCCCAGTTGTTCGTGGTTTGCTGCTATCACCCCAGGTGAATACTGGGATGGCAACTTACTACAGGCTATGGTCGATTCTTTCACAGTTCGTGCTTCTCTGAGTAACTTCCTCCGTTTATAATGACCTCGCTGATGGCGGGACGTTAAGGCTCCCGCCAACCTGAAGCTTTTATCCACGTTTGAGGCCGAGAAGCGCGGGAGCGATAAGGGCGACACTGCAACGCACATCAAGTGCGCCATCGCCGCTAAGCGCAAGCCTCTCAACTGGCGTGTAGTACTCTAGCTGCACTGGATGTACCTTTTGGATTTTCAGTGGTGAACCTATTATTTCATTGGGGGAAAGTCTGTAGGAAGGTTCAGTGCAGGGCCCTTGAGTAGTTTTGTACGTATCTAAAGTGCATATTCTGAGGTACAGCGCTTTGAAAAAGTCGTTTTTAGCCGATTTGGAGTACTACGAAATGGTGTTTCAAATGTTCCTGACATTTTGAAAGTACATAACATATCTCGTCTGAAGTGTGCGTTCCTTTCGTAGATCAGCACATTGTACGCACGTGCAATAGTTCCGTGGGAAAACACGCATTCCAAACGCACTGCAGCGCAGTTCACGCACCAGGGCGATGGGAGTCTTAAATACTCCGTACCTGCCTCTGCAAAAGCCTAATTTTGGAAGCTTGAGAAGCTTTAAGGGGCATAAATTCCATTAATATAGGATTTTATAACAAATCGTTGAAATCAAACTTTATATCTGGACATTNGCTTTAAGGGGCATAAATTCCATTAATATAGGATTTTATAACAAATCGTTGAAATCAAACTTTATATCTGGACATAAAAAATTAAAGCTTGAATTCATGGCACACATGATTATATAAAATATTTCTAGAAGTTGGTATGGTTCCAGTTATATCCATATTTATCCATGTGATACAGAAACGATGAAATAATAAAGATATATTTTATTACTATTCCAGATGTGAAATGCACCAGGCTGATCAAATTAATAATAACGAGTGGAGTGGAGTGTAGTGTAGGATTTGAGCAGCTCTTAACATCGAGGTCTTGAGAGCCGACGAGGGCGAGGTGATACGGAGCAGCGCTGGGTTGCAAGGGCAGGGGACACGGGAGATCCCCGAGAAAACCCACCAACCAGCGGCATCGTCCAGCATGATTCCCACATGCGGTGGTATAGAGCCAAAAATTATACCACCGCAGCCTCCAAGTAAAACGAAATAACTGTTAAGGTATCCCCTATGTGCCGACAAGCATAATTTTTAAATACTGAATATGGCAATTTATTGATCGAGAAATACAAATAAACCCCATATGTCAAGCATGTCTCTCCCTTAAAGGACCCGTCTACGTGTCACTTTAACTGCGTTGCACAGGGTTTGAAATTGTAACATAACTTGCATGTGATCATAGACCCTACTATGATCATCGCGGTAGGTAAGGCGATCAATATGTCATTAGCGCTCAACACTCTTAAAGGATGACGGAGCTCTAAGATATTACTTTCTTCTAGGTTTTTTCGTTGGTTTATGTATTGCTTGGGAATGGTATTATATCAGCCGTAGTTTTTGACAGTCACCTATGTTACTTCCGGTTTCTCTCCGCATCCTACAATAACGGAGGCAGCGAGACGTTACTTAAATTTACCTTAGCTAAGTCTCAAATACCCGGAGATACTGAAGCTGTATTTAAATTTCTACATGACTGCATGTGTTAACAAGTTAATGTACGGATTCCTCATCTCTATCATGTTTCCGTGTCTGCCAATCTCTTAACACCAGTGGTCCTAAAAGGGAGTTACAGTATCACGACTGAGCAACTGACGGCAAAACCCTCCACTAGAGGATACTGTTGTTATTAAGAAACTTATTAAAAATAAGTTTATGAAGATTTTTAATTTTCGCTACATTGTATGATCGAAAAACCTCAAAGTGGCCGCGGTATAAAAAAGAACATATACTTCAAAATACACGTTTTCCCATGATGCAATGAGAAAAAAGTTCTGCTGATTCAAAAAAACTTTGTTTAGCGAAATTAATTAATTATTTGTATATGGGAAACTACATTTGTTGTTATTGAAACCACGTTGTTCTGTTTTACTGGATTGGTTACCTTAAAGTGTAAGATTCTGTTGGTGTAACCTAATATCGGTTTGTCTCTACGTACATTACACAGTTTCGGTTAATATAAAAAAAAATCGAATGTTTGACGGAGATTCAAACCTAAACGCATCCCTGCTTGCTACACTCTACCAACTTCAACTTAGATAGAGGTACGGGTACATTTGAAATACTGCACAACGAGCGTAAATCAAAATTTTAAGTTCTGCAGCTTTAATTTTGTTTTCCTGTTGAACTTGTTTTACTTAGATTATAACCGTTATTGCTCATGAATAAATGTACTGAAAACACTTGTATTACCCTAATTGCCGCAAAAATTACAAACTCTTGAGCTGTATTGTCGAATGAAGGTAATAAAATGAGTGGTCAAAAAAATTTATATATTTTATATGGATCACTTCGTAGTTGTCAACTATATATTTTGTTGACAGTCTAATTTTTTTTAGCCCTACAAAGAGGTTTTGATCTATGGTCTCAATACCTCGATGTTAAGAGCCGCCCAAATCTCTTCAACCATAGCTGACGTCGCTGAATGGTTCATATCTCTCATCACCGAGCACGAAGCTTACAGAATATTGTTTGTGGGCACGAAATAAATTCTTCGTCGGCTTAATAAATTCAGTCCCGTATTAATTTATGTTTTCAAGTGTTGCATTCAAGTAATATTTTGATTCTTGCTGTACTTACCCTTATTCAACACTTGTTTCATTCACGCAACCAATGAAATATGTACTTGGAGCGTAAGAGACTTTGGTGAAAAGCCACTTGCAAACCAGAGCTCTACAAGTGTCCACAAATCACGTTACCCACAGGAAAGAGGCTGACTGCACGGGACAATGATTCAGCCAAGTACAGCTATTGCCATACATTTATTTCCTCTGAAACGTGTCCACTGTACTGGACACGAGGACCGAAAGTATGAAGGGTGTCACCTATCTGCGTGTTCGAATATACGAAACCATGAGACGTGGCTTCTATGTGTTTACCAACGAAACGAAAGTCCGATCCAAACGATGAGGAAATAGTACTTTCAAGACATTACACACATTGGAAATATTATTGTTACGCGCTCGCTGCTTTGTCTCGCTA
>NQII01003304.1:62343-89569 GCA_002778355.1 Clitarchus hookeri
TGCACCCAGGGCAAGGCAACACCCTCCGAGTGACGGTCTTTCCAGCTGGGACCCGTAGGTGACCGTCATCCCCGGGCATGACATCAATGAAACCCTAGAATGGAGCGGCGCTGGAGTGCAAGGGTGGGGGAAACGGGAGTACCCCGAGAAAACCCGCATGCAAGTGGCATCGTCCGGCACGATTCCCACATGCGAAAATCCGGGAGTGAACCCGCCGGGGATCGAACCCGGATCGCCGTGGTGGGAGGCGAGCGCCCTGGGCACTACGCCACCGCTGCTCCTGTATTGACGGGGTGTGGACGTACCTCTCTCTGGTACCGGGTCGCTGTTCCGGGTGCCAAAGCGCGCCTCGGCCGACTGTCGGTACATGGTGGCGATGTAGGCGGTGCACTTGAGCACCAGCTGGCCGTGGACGAAGTGCGAGGGGAAGAGCTGCATGGACAGGAACTTGCGGCTGCCCTCCAGGGGCTCCGCCCCCTTGAAGTACATCGTCTCCGGGTCGCCCACCTGTCGACACACACACACACACACACACACCCTTCAATCAACCCCGCAACCAATACTCTACTACGGTAAGTAACACATACAATCACATTCAACTGTCTCCCTTTCTCAGTGGGGCGTTTAAGATATACAGTGGTGCCAACTTAACCACTGAACATTACACATAGCCTCTTTGAGAATGAAGGAAATTGAGATAACAGCGGGAAATCCTTTGTCGCAAAGTCATCCCCGCTTACGGTGAGTCTAGTGTGACTTTAACACTTTCCAGCCCGTTGTCTGCATGTTGCACAGGAATGTTACATTTGGCCAGTGCTGTACACNTAGTGTGACTTTAACACTTTCCAGCCCGTTGTCTGCATGTTGCACAGGAATGTTACATTTGGCCAGTGCTGTACACTACGAGACTCATTGGCCAATGATCTTCCCCTGTGAGTAACTGACTCGTAAACCATGCTACTGCTCTACCTTATGGCGGGTTCATATCACCGGAACACAAAGCCTACAGCTCATTGGCCGTGTGTGGCGAGGAAACCAGTTATTTTCCCAGCGTAAGTAGGTACAGCACGGATCAAAAATTCTTAATTGCAATACCAGATATTATAAATTAATGTGGGATTGAAAGAGATAACAATGCTGGTCAACAAAAAAGTTTGTTATTTCGTATGTGCACGAAATAGTTTTTAACTTGTACACATTACTTACAAGCACTATTCCCTCGTATGGAAACATTTTAGACCGGACAACTTTTTGCATAATGCATGTCAAAATCACAATTTTAGTGTTTTTTAGACGTACAAATTATAAAAACTTACTCTCTCACCGAAACGAGATAATTCACACTGAAATAAGATACTATCCGTTTTTCAAGAAATATTTTATATCACGCTATGAAATGTTTTCGCAGTTTTTAAAAAATTACTATAAAAAAAAGGATTATTTTCATGATTTCAATTTGTAGCAGTCTATGATTTTTTATGAAATTAAATTTGCTAAGCGTACCTTAAAATGAATTAAGACAAGACCTTTCAATCATGCTTGTGAAATTTCCTGTGAATGTTTTNATTTGCTAAGCGTACCTTAAAATGAATTAAGACAAGACCTTTCAATCATGCTTGTGAAATTTCCTGTGAATGTTTTTTTTCCTTTAAGTTAATTTTTAGGTCGCAGAAAAATAAAAAATGTGTGATTATTTCATGCCATAGTGAGTAAATTAAATTATCTATAATTTTTATGCGAGAAAAGAGTACACTTCAAAGTAATGGATACAAGTTGAACGATATTTAGTACAAACATAAAAAGAATGAAAATGTTTTTGTCCGGAACAGCTTTTCTCTTCTNATATTTAGTACAAACATAAAAAGAATGAAAATGTTTGTGTCCGGAACAGCTTTTCTCTTCTTCTACACAGCATATCTTTCCTTCCATGCTACTCATCGTTAGAACCCACACCGCCCATCGCACTCCCACGCCTAACACGTCCTCCCTCGGTACACAACCTACTCCTCCGACACAGTCCACCTTCCACTTTACCTTCCCCTCGCAGTACGAAGCCGATCTCGTTTACCACGTAACTCACCCCTCGTATGGTTATATGTGACCACAGCACAGTTCTCATGTAAAAAACTTTTAACGAATTCCCAAATAACCCTTGACACTTCACGCAATATTCTTGGCTCAAGACACAAGATCAAGAACCAACACCCAAGACTCCAGACTCTNTAACCCTTGACACTTCACGCAATATTCTTGGCTCAAGACACAAGATCAAGAACCAACACCCAAGACTCCAGACTCTTGAATCAAGACTCAAGACTCAACCCTTGACCGAAGACGTTTGACCATTAACCTTAAACACAAATAATAAAATAATAATTTTAAAATTCCGAAATACCTAAACATTCTAAAAAAAATCCTAAAAGTTCTAAAATAGTAAACATTTATACAAAAATTTTTTTTTAAATTATAACTACCGAAAACATATAAAAAATGTTATTTAAAAATTAATTTTAAAAAGTCACATTTTTGGAGGTTCCCTCTGTACCACATCAAGCAAGCGACTGGCCCCCTCCAATCAGTCACATAGTATTTACATTTCCCTTCCCTGACAATATTTCTCATTGGTTAATTAGTCGGCAGGCCCCCACCCCCTTAACCAAGGCTCATCCTAAGCCATGCACTCCACCCATCCAATTAGTTTTTATTGTTTGTCATTTGTTTACTTTTACATCTCTTAGGTAATGCTAGTGTATAAACTATCGATATGGCTGCCAGAAGAACAGTCGATTTAGCCACCATGCTGGCCGTTGTCGACTTTTACCTTACCCCAATGACATCGAACTCGAAAAATAGAGAAAAACCGCAGTCCATACAATTTTGAATTACCAGCTGGTCACATCAAGGGATTATACCGACTAACAATATAAATAAACGACTGATTGCATGCAAGGCCGAACCCACTCAAGATGAACTCCACACAAGACTGACTCCACACAAGACCGACTCCATACAAGACCGACTCGACCCAAGACCGATTCCATCCAAGACCGACTCCACCCAATACTGACTCCACCCAATACCGACTCCACCCAAGACCGCTCCACCCAAGACCNTCCATCCAAGACCGACTCCACCCAATACTGACTCCACCCAATACCGACTCCACCCAAGACCGCTCCACCCAAGACCGCTCCACCCAAGACTAACACCACCCTAGGCTAAATCCACCCAAGACTAAACGCACCCAAGAATAACTCCACCCAAGACTAGCTCCTGATGAGACCAGTTTCTACAAAACCGTACCACCAATCTATACAAACAAACGATGAATGGTAGTATTGAATAAAGCAGCTAACCTCTTCACAGAAAATCTTCGCAAAACATTTCTCCCAGAACTGTCCATACCAAAGAGCCGTAATAACTTACCAGGCCGACTGACGAGGCCAACCAACTAGTTGCGAAACATTCCTAAAAAATATTCCCATAATTTCATTCGTTCGCCATATAGAACACAACCGATTTTTTAATGGTCCGAATAAGGCATAATACTTCAAATTGAGCTATAGCCCTCCTTTTGCATACACTCACATACATTATATATAAAATAGACCCCAATTAATTGTTTACACAACCAAATTTTTTGGGATTTTTTAGAATTTCTTTGCTTCAAGGTTATCCGAGGTCAATATCAAAGGTCAAGGTCATGGACATCTAACACGAGTGACAAGATGGACACTGGCCGACCTGGCGAAGGCAGATCTTGTTGGGAGATTACTGGATCCACGTGCTATCGAACCCCGGACCTCCTACATTGTTAAAAACAATATTTTAATTTTTTTAGGTTTTTTTTTTTTAAATTTTATACCTTTTTGGGATTTTGTAATTTTTCTGTACTTTTCTTTGGAAATTTTTTGGGTTCAAGGTTATCTACGGTCACCGGACGCATGGTGCAGGTCAAGGTCGAACGTAATGGTCGAAGATAAAAAACAAGCCACCAAATCCTTCCAATGTATCGTTTTTGCAAAACCAAAAAGTGTAACTTGTTTTTTAAAACGAGGGGATCAGTACTTTTTAAGGGTTTAACGGGAAATTTTAAGGAAAAAATTAGTACATTCTGAGGGGAAAAACGGAAATTTTGAGAGGAAATGGCCGCTGTACGGCCGGAATGACAGAGCATGAGTGGCGCCTGTCGCCTGTGGCCCCGTGCCTTGCCTCAAAGTTGGCTATATCACTCAACTCATGCTGTTTGAATTCTCATCTTTTAAGTTATTGGTGTGCTATTTGGCAATGGTTTATTGACAGCCATTAAAATTTACTGATTATACTAAACTAGTTAAGTTTTTTTTGCTTCATGCGTACGTGATTTTTATTGGTTTTTTTTTCTAGGTGTTAGAACTGAGTGATGAAATGGGATAGCTGTGTCGTACCTAACACAGTATTAACACAACAGCAGTACTGCGCANGTGTTAGAACTGAGTGATGAAATGGGATAGCTGTGTCGTACCTAACACAGTATTAACACAACAGCAGTACTGCGCAATGTCTCGTCTGTGAGGTAGGTTAGTGAATTGTGCAGACGGTGACCTGGAGTGTTGGTTTGAGTTTCGTGATCTGGGCGCGCTGCAGCGCTAATATCTGAGAGGTACAACGTACGGTATAAGTTTGTATTGTATGGGATATTTATTAAGTGATATGTGGTATGTATGTAGTAATAGTAAATGTTAATTCTCAAGTGACATGTAGTATGTATTGCAACAAGTAATTATTAAGTGATATGTAGTATGTATGTATTGTACGAGCTAATTATAAAGTAGTGTGTTTATCTAGAAACTGATTCAGTTCATGGGTGGTGCTGAAGGTTGCGTGTTTAAATGCACGAGAAAGTAATGCCGCTTGTGACATAGCAAATACAGAATGCAACAAAATACTAGCGGAACGGTATCAAAACTTAGGAGTTATTTAATAGCAACTCAGGATTGCTGACGGGGATGCGTTCAGCAGTTGTGGAACGTGATTCGCTGTGCTGCGCGTTTTATTGTGCAGTTAATTATATGCGTAATAGGGCGGCAGTTGTGAGGGATGATAGTGAGGCAGAGTGTAACGGAAGCATAATAATGTTGTTTTGGACCACGAATTGAACATAGTTCGTCGTGCCTGGAAATCTAAGAGACATCGCTAAACGCTAATTCAATTAAGTTTGTGGTATTTAGGATAACGATAGCCATCGATATTCGATATTTTCGAAACATCGACAGATGAATATTCAGCGTTAGATGTTCTACCGTCGATGTTTGTTGNCCATCGATATTCGATATTTTCGAAACATCGACAGATGAATATTCAGCGTTAGATGTTCTACCGTCGATGTTTGTTAGGCGATGTTTATCGACCATCGGTGGTTTTCAATCGAGTTACATCGATGCCGAATATCGATGACTTAGTCCCTAGTATTCAACCATAATAATTCTAGGTTTTGTGCTGTAGGGGAGAGTGGTGGAAACGCGAACGCGGGGTAATGCCGAATTCAATGGTTCTAATATGTTAGAAAGAGATAGCCACATTTTGCTTGCCGCCGTTTCAGAGATCACGCCACCACTAGTGCCAGTCAACAACACGGGATACGTGGATGCACGTACTTATCAAGGTATGCAATTATCAATATGTTGTATGTTTATGATGTAATTGTTTGGTAAATTCAAGTAGGTGTAGCTTTATTTTTATCTACAATAGTAATTTAGCTTTTACATTGTGGAATAATCACATATTAATCAGCTAAATGACAATGACGCAGTTGGCAAAAGAAATATAACCTAATTTGTTTTGTGCCATTTTATTATTTTCGATCCCGCGGGGTAAATGCGAACACTCCGTGTCGGGCAATCGCGAACGTTCGGCATTACCCCTAACCTTTTTTTCATAACCTTTTTTTATTATTGTTTCAGATGCCTCGTACTTACAAAAGAAAGACCGAACTGAAGTACAGTTTAGAAGATCTCAAAAAGGCTATAGACGATGTTAAGACAAAAAAACTCACCCTCGGCAAAGCAGCAGAAACTTATAATGTTCCAAAAACAACCATTTTTGACCACCTAAAGAAAGACGTGATAAAACTGCCAAGGTCTGGACGAAAACCTTTATTTACAGACGATCAGGAAACGCAACTTGTCGATTATATCATAAAATGCAGTAAACTCTATTATGGCCTAACCATAAAAAAAATTCGCCAAATCGCGTACCAATTTGCCGAGAAGAACAAACTTCCGCACAATTTCGACCGAGTGAAACAGCTAGCCGGAAAAGACTGGTACTACAATTTCATGAAAAGACATCCCAGCATATCTCTGAGGACACCTGAGGCGACTTCACTGAATCGTATCACTGCGTTCAATGAAACTGACGTTACAATTTTTTATGATAATTTGAAGGCCATACAAAACAAACATCATATTCAACCTGATAAAATCTTTAACGTCGATGAGACAGGTATATCAACGGTCCAAAGAAATCAGAGAATAGTGGCAGTAAAAGGTCAGAAACAAGTTGGTAAGGCAACGAGTGCTGAAAGGGGGTCTACAACAACAGTTGTTTGTGCATTTAGTGCAGCTGGCCAATACATTCCTCCATTTTTTATATTTAAAAGGAAGCGTATGAATCCACAATTACTAAAAGGTAGTAACCCTAATATGGTTGGGGCTGTGTCAGACTCTGGATGGATAAATGAAAGCCTATTTGTGGATTGGCTACACCACTTTATTTCATATGCAAAGCCTTCAAAGGAAAACCCCCTTTTGCTTATTTTAGATAACCATGAGAGTCATATAAGTCTTGATGCATTCTCACTCTGCAGAGATCATGGAATCATTATGCTAACTCTGCCCCCACACACCTCTCACAGACTCCAACCCTTGGACTTGACATATTTTGGCCCTATCAAGACTGCATACAATCAAGAATGTGAGAATCACATGGCAGTGCGATTTGGACAGCCCATTACACAATACGACATAGTCGAATTGTTTACAAACGCTTTTAACCGTTGTAGTAACCTTGAAAAAGCTGCAAGTGGATTTAGAGCTGCAGGAATATATCCCTTGCGCCCTGTTGAGATAGATTCAATTCAGCCTACCGCACAAGAAACAATAAATCCGACACAAAACATTCATATAAATACCCAACCATCAGATAACCAAGCAATTGATGTTCAACAAGCTTCTGACGCTCACAATCATGCCGATGTAACCGCAGCAGCTCAAGATCACCGTGTTGAAGACCATGATGACCAAGCTTCTGATATA
Source organism: Clitarchus hookeri (assembly GCA_002778355.1). NCBI lineage: Eukaryota > Metazoa > Arthropoda > Insecta > Phasmatodea > Phasmatidae > Clitarchus > Clitarchus hookeri. Next base: position 69,639 of record NQII01003304.1, read on the forward strand.
GGTCCTGTTAATTCACAAAGCGATGATGCAAGCACGCATGCCGTTTCCCTATCAGAGATCGTTGAATTGCCTATTATGTCTCCAAAAATATCAAAACGCAATATTAGGAAGAAAATATCTACTATTCTTACGAGCACGTCCATGAAAGATCAGTTAGAGGAAAAGGAAAACAGAAAAAGAGCTAAAGCAGAAGAAATCAAGAAAAAAACGGAAAAAATGCCAAAAAAAGAAACCCAAATAAAAAGACTGAAATATAGTAAGAAGAAACCTTCAAACAAAGAGAAGGGCGAAAAGGAAAATGAAGACTACTTTTGTATATTTTGTAGAGATAAATATATAGATCCCCCCGCTGAAGACTGGATTATGTGCTACGTGTGCAAAAAATGGGCTCACGAGAGTTGTACTGACGGACAGTCAACATCGTTGGGTTTTAAATGTGATCTCTGTCGTTAATAATGTTAGTTCGTAATTACCCCACTTAGTGATCGTATTTACCCGACTAATGTCCGGTAAAACCGAACACTAAGGGTTTTGTTTTTCTTTCATAATGTTGCAATTTATTAAACAAATATAAATGTTGATTAGTGAATTCGTTAGACAGATAAGTACACTTTATAATTAAACAATAAAGAAACTCTGTGATCAAATTCCACTGTTTTATCTACGTTTTCCCTTAGGTGTTCGTATTTCCCCCACTTTCCCGTAGGCTAGGGATGGCCATCGATGTTTGATATTTGCGAAACACAGATCGTTAAAGGTTCGATGTTTGATGTTTAGCGTCGATGTTCGTTGGTCGATGTTTATCGACTGCCAAAGAATTTCAATCGATGTTACATCGATGCCAAATGTCGATGGGTTAGTGTCGATGTTCCATACCTAATTTGACAGTTATTACAGCGACGCGAATGTGCTAGACACCACATCGCGGTCAGCGCTTAATCTTCAACTGTGCTTTTCAAATTGGAAAGACATTGTATCGTCAGTCATTAACCTAAGTCAGCTGAGGTAACTCACGTGCTATCTTAATCTAAGTAGCCATGTGTCGTTAATAAATGCTTAATACGATAATTGAAATTCACAGGTTTCTGGTAGCCGATACAGGAAAATCCAAGAAAGGGCAATCACATGCAGTAATTTTGCCATATTTGAAAATAAATAATTTTTCAACTTGATGCATATTTATTGAGTTGTAAATATGAACATTCCCTTGCGGTGAAGGTGATAATGCCAAAATAACACTTCTATCTGCTAACATATTTGCTTACAAAGTTGGCTAAATCTATTATCTAGAATTGCGGTTCCTTAATTTTCCAACATTAGTTTCCAACGATGTGTGGACTTGAGTTAACATGTTAAGCATTGTTTTATGTCCTTTGCAGTACTACTTTGGATATTTATAAGCGCATGGGGCATCTAGAATTCGCGTCTCGCTAAACAAGAACAAACTGAGTGTAGTGGAGTGGAGAGTTTTGGGCGGCTCTTAACATCGAGGTCTTGAGAGCCGACGAGGGCGAAGCGAGGTGAGTATGGAGCTGCGCCGGAACGCAAGGACGGGAGAAACAGGAAATCCCCGAGAAAACCCGCCGACCAGCGGCATCGTCCGGCATGATTCCCACATTCGAAAATCCAGGAGCGAACCTGCCGGGAATCGAACCGGTTTGCCTTTGAGGAAGGCGAGTAGCATAATAACTACACCACCAAGGCCCCAGCTTGATTAAGGCCTCGCTATTAAACATTATTCGCAAATTCACCTCAACTAAAATGAGTGGCAATAAATATGGTGGAAAGAAGATAGTATACTAATATCGTTTTCATATAATTATTTGTAAGAAGAGGGCAGTTAATTCGAAATTACATCAACGAGTAGCATTCTTGTGTAGATTGCAGTCTCTGCCTCAATCATAACGAAAAAACGTTTATGTCAATGGAAAAGGTAGTAACTATAGGTTGATGTAATTAACCGGGCACTTGGAGATTCGTTTCAGAGGTCCTGATATTGACATGCTAACTAGCCGTGGTGAAATTAATTATTACTTGGAACAATAATTCGAAATAAATTTGCGATTAAGAAATTCCATCAAGTTCTATGATACTTCTTTAAAGTAACAATAAAAATAACTATATATTTAATGCTTCGCTCGTTACGCTAATATTTCAAATATTGCAGCCTCACAAGTGGGCGCCGTGTTGTATAGTTCCAGCTTTGTTATGTTTACGTTATATTAAAAATAATGCTGCCGACTAAAAGGTGGGCGCCATGTTGTAACGTTCGGCACTTGTTACACTCGTTATTTATAATAATGCCACGGGCTTGCTCAGAGGTAGAAACAAGAGACTCAGTAAATTGAACGCTAGTTACTTAAGAAAGAAGTTCCAGATTAGTTTGATATATATATATATATTTATTTAACATTCAGCCACACAGTTCACAGACGGAGATTTAGTATGCAGAGTACGAACCTCTCTTGAGATAAATATAAAAGTACAGACACAGCGCCACAGTAGTTTGCCGGTTATTGTCTCAAAACTTGCTTAAAAATAAATATCATATGCGGCTACCTCCCACACCGGCAGAGAAATAAAATAATAAAGTCTAGTGGCCGATGTGGGGGTTCACGTCACACACGACGCGACCTAGACTATCATTGTACTACGACCACTACTGTTCTGACCTGCCCTCACGGGCGACTGCCCCGAAGTACCTTCTTCCGACGACTGACTTGAATAAGACTGCTCTAAGGGGACAGACAGACACCCTTTTTTGTGCTGTCTCGCACCCCCCTCTCCTGTGATAACGGCCTCCCACGCACGCTCTCCACAACGTTATCGTAACTGACTGCTCCGCACGAACTAATCCTGTGCCGTCAACATAAACGAACTTGTCGACGTCGCCTGATCCAGATAAACTAACCTCTCGTACAACAAAAACTTGTTGACGTTGTCTGAAAATGCGCCGAAGGAACTAAAACTTGTCGACGTTGCATTATCCACAGAAACTAACTAATCTAATCAATGCTGACGCATCCCAAAGACAACAATGTTCGAAACAAAACACAACCGGACTCCTGATAAAACGTAAACACCAGACGTCCTCCCGATAACCTACCAACGCACACGTCTGCTCGACAAACAAACACGGGAAACTAGCCACCACGGCTTTAAACTTCAAACCAGATAAAATTATTACCAAGCTTTCCAAAGTTTCATACACACAAAAGAATTTTACACCCGTGTCCCGAAAAAATACGAATATTGCGTCAATACATTATACATATATATTGATAAAACGCTTATTGTAAAGTTTACTCCCATATATCCATTGTAGCGTTCTTATATTCGCTCAGGAAACAGCCAAATGCACAGGTAAGTTCCCAGTTACGTACAAACGCGATGAAAAACATTCCTATATTTGCAATCTGATGTGTGGTATTATTTCCTTAACATATACATAGTCCATTCACGGTTACTTCCAACTTTTCTGAAGCCCTGCTAAAGTTCTACTTTCAGGCTATCCCTCCACCCCATGCAAACAAAGCTTAACCGAGTCTAGAAAATTACACCAAAGGGACAACGCACCACTTTCGTGCGCACACTGCATTGAATAATATTTTGCATGAGCATTATTTGTTACTGGACATTACCAACACACCTATTATCGCACAGTTTTTTTTTTCGTATTGATTGTAAATTAAATATTAACCAGGAGTATGATACTGGTGATGTATCTTTGCCACATTAAGGGAACAACGCAACACGTCGTAAATGGGGTGATTTTTCAAATCTTAAATACAAAAAGTGCGATGAAACCGCGAATAGAATACAGATACTTGAATTAAAGTTTAAGAAGTTTACTNTTGAATAATATTTTGCATGAGCATTATTTGTTACTGGACATTACCAACACACCTATTATCGCACAGTTTTTTTTTCGTATTGATTGTAAATTAAATATTAACCAGGAGTATGATACTGGTGATGTATCTTTGCCACATTAAGGGAACAACGCAACACGTCGTAAATGGGGTGATTTTTCAAATCTTAAATACAAAAAGTGCGATGAAACCGCGAATAGAATACAGATACTTGAATTAAAGTTTAAGAAGTTTACTAAAAAAAAATTTACACTTCTTATTTATGCTTTTTTAGGTGGCATACAGCGAGCTTTCTGAAAACGTAAAGTTTTTCCATGAGAATCATGATTCAAGTTTGAACCAAATAAATTGTGCAAGCTTGCTGCGTTGATTCAAGCTTGAACCAAGTCAATTGTGCTATCGGGACTATGCCTTCATGGTGTAGACTGTTCACGGTGATGTCAGTACTTTCGAGGCCCTAGTTACTTCTTTAAATAAATATTGCAGTGTAAGCAATAAACACAGTGTGCATATTCCACCGCACACGGAATTTAACGTTTTACGGTAAAATAAAACATATTTTACGAACATCATCCCAAATGAGAGAGATTTCAAAAGTGTTCGCTTTACCGTGAATAGCCTTTAACATTTATCCAGAGTGTTTCAGTGAAAGAGTGGAAAACTGAAACTGGGGATAGGCGCTTTACCACGGGAAGTTTCGAGTTCGGGAACGTTTGGTCCTCGATGCTAAAGGAAACATGAGCGCAAATACGTGAGCACGCCATGATGTGTGTGTGTGGGTTCGCCTATCGTCCACGATGTGGTCCCGTCGTTCCTACGCCGCCAGAGCGACGCAACAAGCGTGGGTTGTCGCGGCAGAATCTCGCACGCCGTGGTAATGATTGCGTTGCCGTCACTTCGAGCAACTCCTGCGAGGTATAACCTGATACGTCAACGCCGGTCCATCGGTGGAACGGTCCCGCACGGTAAGTCCTGCCAATAGTGCACGCACGCGACGTCAGTTATACACGTAACCAACCCGGACGTTTGTATTAGTGTTAGACGTGTTTACGCCCATGTCTACCTTCGCAGGCGTCGCTGACGAAACGTTCTTCCGTGGCGTGGCCCCTATTCCAAGCTGTTGTTTTTTTACTAGTTTACATCATGTTTACATAGCGGAAATAAAAAAATGTCGAGGGCAAATTGGAACAAGTAGTTAAACATCTTTATAACAGTTACGCCAAGAGTGTAATTTTTAAGTAGGCGGCGATTGAAACTGGTTTCTTTTGAATGTACTCATACTGAAGTAATATGAACAACAAATATTATAGTTGGCTCATGGTTACTTCCAGCTTTTCTGAAGCCGTGCTGAAGTTCTACTTTCAGGATATTCCTCCGCCTCATGCGAAACAAAGTGGAGAGAGAGAGGAGTGAAGCGGAGAGATTTGGGCTGCTCTTAACATCGAGGCGAGTACGAAGCAGCTCCAGAATGCAAGTGTGGGGGGAAACGGAAGATCCCCGAGAATACCCGCCGACAAGCAGCATCGTTCGACATGATTCCCACATGCGAAATTTCGGAAGCGACTTCGCCGGGAATCGAAATCAGATCGCCTAGGTGGGAGGCTAGTTGTCTGACCACTACGCCACCAAGGCTCCGCAAACACCGTTTAACTTAAACCTAACAGATCACACCAAACGTACAACGTACTGCATTTATGCATACGTATTCTAATAATCCTTTACACGAGAACAATTTCTTACAAGGCATTACCATAATTTTTTCCCCTGTGTTTTTTTCTTATTAATTACAAAATAAATAATATAATCTACTAACAAATTGTAAGTAAAATTTTAATTTTAAAAAAAAATTTTGTTATATTTATGTCAACGAAATTACAAAACGCTTGTGGTAAGTGACATATATAGGAAACAACTCAACATGTCGTACACGGAATTCGAACTTCGTGTGAGAGACTTCAACGGAATTGGAAGAAATCGGTCAATTGCTTGACGTTTCAGCAGACTCGTGCAAATTTTTTGAATTCAAATTTCTAAATTTATTTTGCTTATAAAATGTTGTCATTTTAAAATTGAGATGTACAAAAAAACGGTCATTACAGTTGACCACGTGGCTTTGACAGTTGTATTGGCGTGCGGTAGGTCAATGTTGGGTGCATGCGCAGAAGACGAACAGTCGGTCTGCCTCATCTTCAATCTATGTTCTGAACATCACTGCAGTCTTGTCTGTCTGTCGCGAGGAATGCAAGCAGAGCTGGAGACTGCAGAGATATACCCGGTCCACTTCAGGTACAAGCCACTCCACCGCTGAGAAGTTTTGAAAGCTTGTGCAAAAAGCAATCTCTAGAGGGCGGGCATCGAGTATTGACTTTGCCGCGTCGCTGGGGTTGCGGCGAAGGGCTTTGTTGACGTCCCGGCATGTTAAGCGGTCCCACCAGGGACGTGAAAGCTTCCGAGAGAAGCTCGACGCTTTGTTCCGGCCAAGAGGACAAACACTCCTCTGTCTCTTGAATGTTAACTCTTCGAACAAACTGTAACCGCAGCAACACAGCGAGGCCCCGCACGACAAACAGTAATTGTGTAGGCTGTCCACGGTAAGAACTTTGGAAATCAACTTCTGAAAAAAAAAAATGACTGCTTGTTAAGGGGTCCGCCTGCCTGCATCGTGTTTCCCCTTTTTGGCCGAGAAGCGCGGGAGCTATAAGGGTTACACTGGCACGCGCTACAAGAGCGCCATCGCCACTAAGCGCAGTGCTCTGAACTAGGGTGCAGTGTTCTCGTAGTGCTGCGTGTACTTAAGTGACTTTCAGCGGTCGCTTATCATTGTATTTATTATAATTNTTAAACCTAACAGATCACACCAAACGTACAACGTACTGCATTTATGCATACGTATTCTAATAATCCTTTACACGAAAACAATTTCTTGCAAGGCATTACCATAATTTTTTCCCCTGTGTTTTTTTCTTATTAATTACAAAATAAATAATATAATCTACTAACAAATTGTAAGTAAAATTTTAATTTAAAAAAAAATTTAGTTATATTTATGTCAACGAAATTACAAAACGCTTGTGGTAAGTGACATATATAGGAAACAACTTAACATGTCGTACACGGAATTCGAACTTCGTGTGAGAGACTTCAACGGAATTGGAAGAAATCGGTCAATTGCTTGACGTTTCAGCAGACTCGTGCAAATTTTTTGAATTCAAATTTCTAAATTTATTTTGCTTATAAAATGTTGTCATTTTAAAATTGAGATGTACAAAAAAACGGTCATTACAGTTGACCACGTGGCTTTGACAGTTGTATTGACGTGGGGTAGGTCAATGTTGGGTGCATGCGCAGAAGACGAACAGTCGGTCTGCCTCATCTTCAATCTATGTTCTGAACATCACTGCAGTCTTGTCTGTCTGTCGCGAGGAATGCAAGCAGAGCTGGAGACTGCAGAGATATACCCGGTCCACTTCAGGTACAAGCCACTCCACCGCTGAGAAGTTTTGAAAGCTTGTGCAAAAAGCAATCTCTAGAGGGCGGGCATCGAGTATTGACTTTGCCGCGTCGCTGGGGTTGCGGCGAAGGGCTTTGTTGACGTCCCGGCATGTTAAGCGGTCCCACCAGGGACGTGAAAGCTTCCGAGAGAAGCTCGACGCTTTGTTCCGGCCAAGAGGACAAACACTCCTCTGTCTTTTGAATGTTAACTCTTCGAACAAACTGTAACCGCAGCAACACAGCGAGGCCCCGCACGACAAACAGTAATTGTGTAGGCTGTCCACGGTAAGAACTTTGGAAATCAACTTCTGAAAAAAAAAAATGACTGCTTGTTAAGGGGTCCGCCTGCCTGCATCGTGTTTCCCCTTTTTGGCCGAGAAGCGCGGGAGCTATAAGGGTTACACTGGCACGCGCTACAAGAGCGCCATCGCCACTAAGCGCAGTGCTCTGAACTGGGGTGCAGTGTTCTCGTAGTGCTGCGTGTACTTAAGTGACTTTCAGCGGTCGCTTATCATTGTATTTATTATAATTCTGGGGAAAAGTTCAACACAGACACCTATCGTAGTTTGACTCGTGTCCGGCTAGTATGTTTAAGATACGGCAGTCTGTAAATGCAGTTTTTTTTTCAATAATGAAGGGCTTAAAAATAATATTTACAGGGTGCGGAGTAACATTAATGTACCATTCCTTTCTCGTCTGAAGTATGGTGTTTTTTTTCGTAGGTGAACATACTGGAGGTACGGTAATAGTTTCGTTAAAAAAAAAGCAGTATTTCAAAAACTCAAGCGCCAGGCTGGCTGAACCCTTAACTTCATGTAATCCATATATGGTCACTTACTACTTCTCTGAAGTCCTGCTAAGTTTTACATTCAGGCAATTATTACACCAAAGGGACAAAGCACCTCATTCGTGCGCACTGTGTGTGGTAAAACTTCCTATAAGAACTATTTCTTACTAAGTATTACCAACACGCCTAATTTCTCTCTATTTCTGTTNATATATGGTCACTTACTACTTCTCTGAAGTCCTGCTAAGTTTTACATTCAGGCAATTATTACACCAAAGGGACAACGCACCGCATTCGTGCGCACTGTGTGGTAAAACTTCCTATAAGAACTATTTCTTACTAAGTATTACCAACACGCCTAATTTCTCTCTATTTCTGTTTGAAGTAATTATGAATGAAATTCAATAATTTATAGATCAAATACGCATACAAGTTCACTGTAACAGAAAATAAGCTACTTTCATATATTAACAGAGTAATAAAACGCTCGTGACACGCGAGATATTTATGAAATAACAAAATAAGTCATACATGAAGTAATTTTTAAAATGTTTGAATTAAAAAAACCGTGAAGATACCACATATAGACTATCATACCACCGCATACAATGGCGTGCAGCCTCCCAGGAGCTTTTCTCCTCGTCTGAGATCGAGAGGCACGGGAGTGATAAAGGCGACACTGCCACGTGCATCAGTTGAGCCATCGCCCCTAAGCGCAAGGCTCTGAATATGCGTGCAGTGTTCTAGTTCCACTGCGTGTACCTATAAGACTTTCAGCTGTTATCCTATTATTTTATTGGTAGAATGTCCGTAGGAAAGTTCAGTGCAGGGTCGGCCCTTGAGTATTTTTGTATGTATCTGAAGCATATTTTTCAGCTAGAACGCTTTGAAGAAAAAATACATTTTTAGCTGATTTGGAGTACTGTGAAATTGTGTTTTTAATGTACATGGCGTCTCTAAAGTACTCAAGAGCCTTCGTCTGCAGTGTGTTCTTTTCTTAGAACAACACATTGGACGCACGTTTAATAGTTTCATTTAAAAACGATAACTTCAAACACTCTGCAACGCCGTTCAAGCGCCAACGCCGTTCAAGCTCCAGCAGGCGGATGCCTTGAGATGGCCACGTGACTCGAGATATCTTATAGATCCGAGAACCACTGTGTCGTCCTCAGATTCTCCACTCTTACTTTTATAATTTAGCAGGGTTTTTATTAATGTATTTAGCTTTAATTTAAGCTTAAAGCTATCTTAGGTCGGTTTGGTGAACGTCTTACAAAGTGTCTTAACATATCCGACACATAAAATACTTCTCCCACTCTCTTCGTTTCTCTTTACTGCGTTTCTTTGTTAGCGCATCAACAGAGGTCACGTGAGACAGTAGTGTGTTGGGAACTGTGCTCCTGTGTTTATTCTATGTTTCATTAAACTTTAACGTATAAAGTGTTCTGAAATGGTTCGTTAAAAAAAGAGAAAGGCAGTAGTAAAAATCGTGATTTAAAAAAAATTGTATTTAAATGTATAAAAAGTAGTAAAATAATAATGGGAAGTCGGACATAAGAGTATGGGGAATTAGAGCGTCGGAGCCGTTCATGATCTGTCATTCCGGTCACCGAACCGCCATATTGGATTCAGGTGACCTATTACCTTGACCCGTGACCCCGTGCCCATGACCTGGGATAACCTTGGACAAGCAAAAAATTTAAAAAAAAAAAATCAAGAAAAATTATAAATTCCCAAAAAAGGTATAACATTTTTTAAAAAATTTGAAAAAAGTAAATAAAAAAAAAATTATTGTAAGATATAGGAAATCAGGGCTGCGATGACAGGCGGATGGAGTAAACTCCGGGCAAAGCAGGCCCACGCCAGGTCAGTCAATGTCCATCCCATTAGCCATGACAGATGTAGATGGCCTTGACCTTCAACATTGACCTTAAATAACCTTAGAGTTAAATAAAAAAAAATTAAAATCCGAAAAAAGTGAAAAAATCGAGGGAAAAAATACGCCGATGGCTCCGACCACCATGTTCGATGCCAGTGACATTACATAAATTACCTTAAAAACAAACACTCGAGAAAACATTGTAAACATCGAATCAATTCATTAAAGTCGGCTAGCATATTACGTTACTGACTACGAACCCCAGGTTGGATATANCATCGAATCAATTCATTAAAGTCGGCTAGCATATTACGTTACTGACTACGAACCCCAGGTTGGATATAGGCGACCTTGACCGGTGACCTTGACCTTTGACCTTGACCTCATGCCTTTGTCCTTGGGTAAACTTAAATACAACAATTTTCAAAATTAGTTAAGAAATTCCTAAAGAGAATTTATATAAAAAAAAAGTATATTCAAACCTCATAAAAATTAANTCCGACCACCATGTTCGATGCCAGTGACATTACATAAATTACCTTAAAAACAAACACTCGAGAAAACATTGTAAATATCGAATCAATTCATTAAAGTCGGCTAGCATATTACGTTACTGACTACGAACCCCAGGTTGGATATAGGCGACCTTGACCGGTGACCTTGACCTTTGACCTTGACCTCATGCCTTTGTCCTTGGGTAAACTTAAATACAAAATTTTTCAAAATTAGTTAAGAAATTCCTAAAGAGAATTTATATAAAAAAAAAGTATATTCAAACCTCATAAAAATTAATATTTCGAATGTTTTGGCTTAGAGGGGTTGGGGGACTGCAGTTGATCAGCCGCCATGTTATGACGTCACCCAACCACCATATTAAATACAATTGACCTCATCCTTGACCTTTGACCTTGACCCCATGTCCATGACCCTTTGTATGACCTTAAACCCCAAAAATTAAAAATAATTTGAATAAGGTCAAGGTCATCTACATTTAGCATGGCTGATGGGATGGACATTAACTGACCTGGCGTGGGCCGGTCTTGTTCGGAGCTTAACCTCACCAACGTTTCTCATTGATTTATTACTTGTGTTCGCTTCGCCACCCAACAGTGTTTTTAGTTTGTTGATTACTAACGCTCGTTCGACCCGCCACCAAAGTTTCTCAGTGTATTAGCATTCTTCTCCCCTACCCCGTCACCTTTGCTCATTCTGCAGAATACACTCCACCTACCATATTTATTTTTTCGTTTGTAATTTGTTTACTTTTTCATCGCGTAGGTGATGCTAGTGTATTAATTATTGTTTTTACCGGCAGAGGAGTTGTCGATTTAGCCACCACGATGATTGCTGTCGACTTGCCCTTGACTCCAATTATATAGAAGTCGAAATATTGAGATAAAATCACAGTCCATACAATTGACCATTACTAACTAGTCACAAGGATCCATACAGACTCACCATACTAACCAACGACTGACTCCACCTAAGACTAACTCCACCCAATATTGCTTCCTGGCGATATTTGCAGAGCATAAAACTGGCTTCTGTCGTGACAAGTTCCTGCAAAACCGACTAGAACACCCAACAAGACCAACCTGCCATAACACCCACCTGTACAAACGATGATGGGCAACCTCGAAAAAAGTCTCTAATAATAGTCTCGTAGCTAACTTCTTCTCACAAAATCATCGCAAAATTTGCGCACCACATTTATACCACTGCTGACCATACCAAAGTGTCATACTAACTTACCAAGTTATCTGACCAGGCCAACCAACTAGTTACTCAAAAATATTCCCCTTATTTCATTCGTTCGCCATAGAGAACTCATCCATCTTATATGGCCCGAGTAAGACATAACACTTCAGATCAAACTATAGCCCACCTCCTGCACCCGCTTCCATTAATGTTATCTAAAGCAGACTCTCACAATCGATTGTTTACAACACTGGTTTAATAGGTTTTTTTCGGAGAAGCAGAAGGAAATGCATAAGTAATTAAACCCAGAAATAAAAAAAATTTTTTTTTTAAGAACTAAAAAATTATTTTAACACTTTTGAATTTCGCAATGTTTCCATCAAACAGCAACGCAATCAGCGACTATTAACGGAAAGATCTGCATATAGAATGATAATAAAGACTTTTGTATAAAATGCATGGATAGCTGACCGCATACAAAACATTAATTCTGTCGACATGTACACATTTGGAGATAGTTGGCTAACGAATGTAATTCATATATATATGGACGGGGGACAAACCAAATTATTTATAGAAGGATTGGGATTGATCGAATGATTGGTATATGTTGTTGATTAAGGTGCTGTTTACGTTGCTGATTGATGGAAAGATTGATCGAGAGATAGATGGAAAAAATTATTTACATAATTTTTTTATTTCTTAAATATTATTTTGAAATTTTTTGAATGTCTGGGTTTAATTACTTATGCATTTCCTTCTGCTTCTCCGAAAAAAACCTATTAAACCAGTGTTGTAAACAATCGATTGTGAGAGTCTGCTTTAGATAACATTAATGGAAGCGGGTGCAGGAGGTGGACGATGGTTTGATCTGAAGTGTTATGTCTTACTCGGGTCATATAAGATGGATGAGTTATATATGGCGAACGAATCAAATAAGGGGAATATTTTTGAGTAACTAGTTGGTTGGCCTGGTCAGATAACTTGGTAAGTTAGTATGACACTTTGGTATGGTCAGCAGTGGTATAAATGTGTTGCGCAAATTTTGCGATGATTTTGTGAGAAGAAGTTAGCTACGAGACTATTATTAGAGACTTTTTTCGAGGTTGCCCATCATCATTTGTACAGGTGGGTTTATGGCAGGTTGGTCTTGTTGGGTGTTCTAGTCGGTTTTGCAGGAACGTGTCACGACAGGGGCCAGTTTTATGCTCAGTCAATATCGCCAGGAACCAGTCTTGGGTGGAGTTAGTCTTACGTGTATTCAGTCTTAGGTTAGTATGGTTAGTCTGTATGGATCCTTGTGACTAACTAGTAATGGTCAATTGTACGGACTGTGATTTTTTCTCAATATTTCGAGCTCTATATAATTGGAGTCAAGGCCAAGGTCAACAACAAACAACATGGTGGCTAAATCGACAAGTCATCTGGAGGCAAAAACAATAATACACTAGCATCACCTACGTGATGAAAGAGTAAACAAATGACAAACGAAAAGATGAATATGGTGGGTGGAGTGCATTCTGCAGAATGGACAAAGGTGACGGGGTAGGGGAGAAGAATGTTAATACAATGAGAAACTTTGGTGGCGGGTCGATGGAGCGTGAGAAATCAACAAAATAAAAACACTGTTGGGTGGCGAAGTGAACACAAGTAATAAACCAATGAGAAACATTGGTGAGGGTCAGTCGTCTGCTGGACATGGGGCTGAGGGATCCTCATGAAATGTAAGTTTTTATGAATTTCTTAAAATATTTGTTTTATTGTTTTTTAAGTAAGATTTTAATTCTTTTTAATTTTTGTGGTTTAAGATTATTCAAAGTGTTATGGACATAGGGTCAAGGTCAAATGACATATGTCATAGTTAAGATCACTTGAATTTAATATGGGAGTGATTTGACGTCATAACGTGGTGGCTGATCGGCTCCAGTGCCCCATACCCTCTAAATCAAAATATTCAAAATTTTCATTTTTTATAAGATTTAAAAATAAAATTTTTAAATAAAATTTTTATGTTTTAAAAATAATATTTATCAGCATTAATATATATATATATATGTATATATATATATATTTGGGGAATTGTTTAACCAATCTGGCAATTTTTTTGTTTCAGGGTTATCCCAGGTCATGGGCACGAAGTCAAGATCAAAGGTCACCGATATCCAAAATGGTGTTCGTAGTCATTAACGTAATATGATAGCTGCTTTTTATGAATTAATTCGATTTTCACAACTTTTCTCGAGTGTTTGTTTTCAAGGTTATTGAGGTAATGGTCACTGGCATCCAACTTGGTGGTCGGTGTCATCGACGTCATTTTTTCCTAGATTTTTAAACATATTTTTAATATTTGTAATGATTTTTTAGAATTTTTTGTTTTCAAGGTCATCCAATGTCAAGGTTGTAGGTCAAGATCATCAACATCTAACATGACTGATGAGATTGACTCTGGCCGACCTGGCGTGGGCCAGCCGTTTCGGTAGCTTTGTCGATCCTCCTGTAATCGAACCCCAGACCTCCTGCATGTACATCTAAAATTTTTTTTTTAAGATTTCTTAATTTTTTTGTTAATTTATTTAAATTTTTATAAATAAAAAAAAATTTATACATTTTTTTTTTGGGTTCAAGTTCATCTAAGGTTATGGACACGGTGTCAAAGTCAAGGTCACGTGTCAAGGTCAAAGGTCACCTGAATCCAATATGGCGGCTGGGTGACCGGAATTATAGAGCATGAACGGCTCCGGCGCTATGATCCCCATCCCCTTATGCCCGACTTCCTATGATCATTCTAACTAACAGTAACTTCTCATGATGGATAAACAAATTCCTTGTACAAAAGAGAATTCCTAAAATTAGGTCTGACATTTGTGACAATTTGGTTGTTGGTATTATTAATTTTCATAACAAAATATGTAGCTGTATAACAGGATTTAATAACTTAACTTTCGTTACTATATCTATTAAAATAATCGAATGAGCTTGAACGTGGCCCTTTTTCTTCCATTTACGATGAACACACAAAAATATGGACCTCTCATGTCATATCTTAAGGACCAATCAACCGATTACCACCAAATTTTACACGCACGTTGTTCTAAAATAGGGTATGTAAACTAATATATCTTAGGTGTGGCAGGCTCTTTTTAAATGACGTTAGTATAAGAAAATTAGGTTGGTATTTCGTATCTATTAAAGAATTGAACTAAATTTAATAACATTTTTTACTCTAAATACATTCATTAGAATAATCAATTATGCGTAGATATCCTATTTTACCGGCCATTTTGCAAAATATTGCCAGGTGAGAAAATTGAATATTTTACCATATTTCTGGAACAGTTCAACAAATTTTCACAAATTCTGCACATCATTTATGCTACAGAAGGCCATGTAAACTTACATTATTTAAGTGGGGTCAGACATTGGTGTTCAAAATGACGTCCATATAATATTTTGATAACTTTGTCATAACTATTAAACAATTTAACAAAATTCAACCAAATTTTTTATGTTGAATGTGCCTATTGGAAGCGTTGTATACAGAAACCTTATAGAGGCAATTTTGTAAGATAGCACAACATAATAAAATAAAAATTTTATGCTATATTTTAGGGACCACTGAATCGATTTACACCAAATTCTTCATGCATGTAGCGCTACGGTAGGCCATGTTAGCTTTGGTGTTTTAAGTGGCTCAGACATATTTTCGGAATGATGGTCCTGCAAATATTTCAGGTTAGGAAACCCTATCATTCAAAACATTAGACTGATTACATCCAAAGTCAATATTCCAAATCCAACCTCAGTAATGCAGTTAATTGCACGCTATATTATGGCGCACTGTTTTCTCCGTTCGAGTCCTGGGTAAGGCGCGAGTGTATTTGTAATTGTCGCACTACTGTTGCATATGTTTCTTGTTCCATCTCTAATAATGTTGCTGACAACGAGGCATAAATGCCTACCTTACATGAAGGCTTTTAAGAATTTCATTAAAATTTATCTGCACCCGTGCAGAGGAAAGCAAGCTCATTAAGGCATTTTCACAATTGAAAACTTTCAATTATGACTTTAAGATTTGACTTTACGTTTGCTTTCCGACGTGTCGTTTCTTATGGAACATGACACAATGGAACTTTACACAATGGAATTTGACACAGTGGAACTTGACACAGTGGAACTTGACACAGTGGAACTTGACACAGTGGAACTTGACACAGTGGAACTTGACACAGTGGAACTGTCAAAGGTAAGGTCAAGCACTCTCGACTTTACGATTTCGAAAAGTTGAAAATTAAAGAAAAATTCAAGCAGTCATTTTGCCGAGAATCTAACAGAGGTAATGTGGACTGAGTGTTATTTTATTGTAGGTCGATTTTCATCTCGGTATACTTAACCAAGCTCGTCTATATTAAATAAATGGCAAACAAATATCATGTAAATAGGAAATATAAGAGTTGATGTTTTTGAATAAAGCAAACGAATTGGTTTTTTTGTTTTAAAATGAACTTTAAATATACATGTCCAGCCTATTTAAAAAAAAAAAATACGTGAAATACCTCTCTGAATAATATGACAATGATTTACATAACAAGATACACATTATTACAAAGCCGGCATAACCGACTTTCAATTGTTTGAACTTTGACTTTACAATTATAATGTGTATTGGTGGTTTTGCCAAAGGAAAGGAAATGTAAAGCCGAATGCTAAAGTTTTCTATTGTGTAAGGGCCTTAAGTTATCCCAGTAACTCATTGCCTTCTAAGTTCTCATAACCCGGTCCCTTCTCCGTCTTCCACAAGCTACACTCATTCCAGGGACCTCCAGCAATACAACACTAACAATAGAAATATTAAAAATAATAATTCAAGACTGAACTTACATGCGGCTGATACCTCCAGCAGTATAACATAGTTATTTTCCAGCCAATCAGTACTCTTGGAAAAGCAGAGTCCGTGCCGGAGGATTTATCATCTGCGACTCACGACTTTCACTTTGCCGGTTTGATATGACCTCTGTTGGCATGGTAACCTGAAATTACGCGCTTTCTGGTCCCAGGAGCGGATATTGACTTCTGGTTTGGGAGGAGGGCTGAGGGAGAATGGCACTATCTCATTTAGATCCACGGCATGGGAAGGAGGCGCTGTTTCATCATAATTTTGGGGAAATAATATTGAATTAATCAAATAAAATTAGTATTTTAAAAATTTCGGACATTATTTAATTATAGTTTTGAAACTTTCAAAGGACAGTTTCACGTCAATGAATTTTTTTTTGCTGGTGAANTCTCTCTCTGGATCTACCACTACCTCTGACGTCAGCAGATTAAGATTGATCCTCCTCAACGTAGCTATTGACGACGACCTTGAAATTCACAACCCACGTTCGCCCATCTCCATGCCAAAACTGTACAATCACCATAAGGGGGCATTGACCTATGGGAATCCAAGCTATCTACAGCAACTGCCGGTACATCTGTATACTGGCAACAGTCCAATATTGTTTCGCTGAACCTGTAGCCTCGCTGCTGAATAGCAAGTTCGTAAATTTCATTTACAAGAGGTTATGTCCAAAATCGTTATTTAAAAACCCAGAAACAAGTCTTTGCATCATTCACCCCACGAAATACAGGTAGCCCAAACGCGTAACAGAATGCGACAGGAACCAATGGAAAACACTGAAGTGGAGAGATTTGGGTGGCTTTTAACATCGAGGTGTGTTTATATTGCCTAGTAAGAAATATTTCCCATGCAAAACATTATTAAAGTGAGTGAACATGAGTGAGGTGCAGTCTCTCTTTAGTGTAATTTTCTAGGCTAGAATAAGATTTGTTTGCATGAGGTGAAGGAATATCCTGGAAGCAGATCTTTAGCAGGGATTTAAAAAAAAGTTGGAAGTAACCGTGAATGGATTATAACTAAGCCATCGACTCAAGGCTCGGAGAAACTGGTTTCTGAACTACTAACTTCGAGCCGACATACCGAGGCGCTCTCGATTGGTGCGCCTCCAGTGTGCGGTGCGGGAGGTCCTGGGTTCGAATCCCAGGTAAAACTTGGGTCTTAGTCAAGTTAGGTCATAAGTTAGTTTAAAAGCTGTCCCCTGATACGCCTTCGGGCATAACACCGAGGAATGTTAATAAGCCCTTTACAATCAATGTACAGTGCTTGCTTCTAGCGACGATGTGGAGGCCTCGGAGTGTAACACATACAGAGAGGCGATGGCTTGATCCTTCTGGCTGTAATTACCTTATGATATAATCACAGTACCCTTTCGAAACAGATACGATGAGATCTGAGAAGCAGCCACTGTGACGCCAGTCCAACACAATCACAGCCCGACAAAAGTAGATCCTTTTTCTATTTTCCGTCGTGTCAGGCTCACCAGGAGCGCAAACAATGTTAACCAAACATTTAAAAACATAATTTTGTGCCTTTGTTTCTACTGTAATAAATAACAAACTAAATTGGCCCCAAAATCACGTTGCGGTTTGTTTTTAAATACTTTTGTTTCTAGTTTAAATTCTAGAATTGTCAGAAGGAAAGAATCATTAACTTCATCATTTTAGGATTTTACGACGGCTAAGTAGCACACTTGTCTTTATCGACACTACGGCATAGCCGCATACCGGTCGCCATTTTGATGAGTACTCGCCCAACGGCTGTACCCCCCCTCCTGCTGGAGCACAGCAGCAACCCGCTGACGAGTCTCCCCAAGGACAAGGATTGAGATAATCTCTATGGAATCACTTGTAACTTTACCATATTAGCGTGTAAGTACAGTGACAAAGCGCAAATGGTAACATATTCTCCCATACAGCCATGGTAACGTGCCCGCAGTTGTTCAGGAAAGAGTCACGCGCGCAGGGAAGTATATACAGTAGCGACGTTCAACATTCCCATATTTCCAGCCTAATACGTAGAACTATCGTCACTAGAAGCGCCCCACCACTATCCTCACACAGACTGGCTGAAGTTCCCATCTTGCAAGGAACTGCACACGACCAGTTACCAGAACGGCCATGAAAGCTCGAGCGGAATATTCCGAGTAAACTTGCATCATGTAACACGGGTTTTTGAGCTCGGTTCCTTGCCAGTTTTGTGTGTGCAAGACACGTATGCATTGAACATGTACGTAGAAACTTAATTTCATAGTAAACTTGCACCATGTAACACGGGCTTTGATCTCGGTTCTCTGCCAGTATTGTGTGTGTAAGACACGTCTGCTTTGAACATGTACGTAGAAACTTAATTTCATAGTAAACTTGCACCATGTAACACGGGCTTTGATCTCGGTTCTCTGCCAATTTTGTGTGTGTAAGACACGTCTGCATTGAACACGTACGTAGAAACTTCATTTCATAGTAAACTTGCACCATGTAACACGGGCTTTGGGATCGATTTTCTGACAGTTTTGTGTTTGTAAGACCCGTCTGCATTGAAAATGTACATAAAAACGTCATTTCNGTCTGCATTGAAAATGTACATAAAAACGTCATTTCATAGTAAATGTGCAGTTCTCGCCTTAAGACAATCACACAAATTAATAATAGTGAAGTAGTGATTTATTAAGTTGGCCGCCTGGATAGGCCACCGAACGGTGTAAAGAGCTCCAGCAGAAAACGTTTTATTACAAAACCGTCCAAAGTGTCTGAGTGAAGTCTGCTTACGAATAACATTTAAGATACATTTTGTGTCTGTGTAGGTTTTCCAGTTCCTCCATTTCTCTCTGAAGCATGTTTTTGTGATAGTAAAAAAAGCTCAAATGGGTGTTACCGCGGGCATTTTTAGGTATGAACATTCCTCAGTAAAAACCGTCCAAAAAGAAATAGGGACGTATATCACACCTTCATTTTTATTATTACGTCATAAAATGGCAGGGTCTCCGCTGAAAGTCTCAGAAAGGCGCGTTATCGACGGCAAGACTGCACGCTAGTTCAGAGCTTTGCACAAAGAGGCGATGAGAGAGTTGATGCGCATGTCTCTATCGCCCCTAGTGTTCCCACGCTCTTAGACCGCAGACGTGGAAAATCTCTTCAACCAGGCGGACTCTTTAAGTAAATAACACAGTTTTGACGAATTTTCTCATATATATATATACTAGCAAACCCGGCGAACTCCGTTTCGCCACCAGATGGCTTCGTTTTATGCAACATTTTGTTTGGTGATTAAAACATGAAGAAACATTTTTTTTATATTTGAAAAGGAAAA